>QNGE01005327.1:4573-43366 GCA_008508345.1 Paragonimus westermani | reverse complement strand
GATGACCACAGACACTCAAGTTTCTAAAAAGAAGAGCGGATCAATCGTCAATGACCAGGATTTTGGCCGATGAAGTCATTAACAGAAGTAGAATAAACACACTGATATGACCTACCTGACCGGGGCCTAACGTACTCGTCGCCTCTTCGCCGGCGGTGTACTATGAGTACTTCGATGGCCTACTAACGCCAAACGGCCAGTGCATTTACGGCCGCACTCTTCGCAACGCCATACAGTCACGTCACCGTGACCTATGGCACCGATGGTTCCCTTGCGTGCCGCAAGATTCCGCTCGCTACCGCGCATCAATTGCTCGTTGAACTTCCGGACACCCGCCCGAACCGTATTCCTCCAGGCCATCCGGTTCAACGCCAAATCTTCTCAACATCTAAAATCAATGTTACAACGTGGAAGACTTACCTGCACAACATCCTTGCACCTCCGCTTCTGGCCACCGGGATTTCGCTCACCTGACTTCACTTGTCCGTACAGTGAATGCTTTGGGATACGGTCATCGCCCATCCGGCGAACGTGACCGAGCCAATAGAGCTGGCTCAGAATCACCATGGCCTCCATCCCGCCCGTGTCCGCTCTCCGCAGTACCTCAGTGTTCGGAAGCATGTCCGATCACCGAATACCCAAGATGCGCCTCGGACACTGAACATGGAAGCGGCTCAAATAGCTCACGTTCCGCTGGTACAGTGTCCACGTCTCACTGCCGTACAGCATGATAGACAGCAATATTGAGCGGTAGACACACAGCTCCGTGGCCATCTTTAGGCTGTGATTCTTCCAGACACGCCCTTCAAGACGTCCAAATCAGCGCTAGCCTTTGCCACATGCGCTCTCAGCTCACGGTCCACGGACAGATCTGTCGACAAGTTGCTATCCAAGTAGCAAAAATCCCCACAGCCATTCACAGTGTCTCCAGTGATGAGAACTTTGGGTGGAGGTACACAAGCAGCACGTCTACATATACACGTGTACATACATAGGTTGCCACTGGAATGAGACTCGATGGCCCTAATCGCCCATCCACGGTAAACCGCATGCCCAATTAGTTGTGGGCCCAAAAGGATGCCGCTGAAGTCAGACTCAATGGCCCTCATCGCCTGTCCACCTAATCTGGTATTGCCAGTCAACTAAAGACGCAGGAGGCTGTCACTGAAATAAGACTAAGTGACCTTCATCGTCTACCCTCAGTGAACAATCGTGTGCATGTTAACAATAAGTGAGCAGGGCTCGGGATGGGAATCAAGCTGTAAAAGGCCCTAAAGAGGGCCGTGGGATCATTCTAGCTTGTCCTGAGAAGGACAATGTGGACGTTCTCGTGGTTCACGTTGGCTGCTGAATTGTCTCGCAGTCCAGTTAGGTGAAGTCGACGTCGGATATGTGGCAGTCAGCACACGAGTGATGGTACCAATAGAAGCACCTGGAGCACTGGTTCCAGTCGACGTTTTTCTTGTCTGAGTCCAAGGGATATTCCTTCAGATAGCATATCTGACAAACGTCGTTATCTACCGGCTCCAAGGCCATCTTCCTTAAAATACGTTCCCTCATCTTTGTTTTAAATTGCTTTAAGCCGCCCGTAATGACTCGCTTGTTTCTAAGGAATCCCCTATAACTTCTATTCGCGGCAAACTATCGACATTCACTTGACTCCCAAGTGCGGACTTCCTGCGCCCTATGGAAACAAATGAGACACATGTGGTAGGTATCGAAGGCGTGCGACTCAACTCATCACACTGACACACCGTCTTGCGAGTAGATGGTATGTAGGGGTTTAGTCATCTATGATCTGTAGGAGGGAAAACGCTGCACGGGGGAATATTTGAGTCGGTTATGAAGCATTTCCTAGCTTGTTCCACCTGTGGCTGTTCCTGTAGAACGGCGAACCAGTCGCACCAGTTATCGGTTGGTCGTGTCTTACCCTCGGGCCACAATTTATCGAAGGACTTCCTACCGCTTATTTGCACGGTCTCTCGTCCAGTGGGTTGACAGTGTATTACGAGATCTGGATGCCCGCATAGCAACTCATTTATCCCACGGATCGTCGCTCCATGCTTGTTGTTATTGTCATATCTCATGCAGCCCAAATTAACAGCAGGATCTTGGTATGCATTTTCCGCGTTTCGGATCCAATCTAAACGGGAATATGCCACCGAAGTGGGCATGCATACTACTGGTTCCTGCATGTCACTGGGTGCAACCTCAGTGGGGTGAGTGTATGGTAATGCTCATTTACACCTTTCCGCTAACCTGCCGATCGGCCTGTCGATTACGCGATATACCGCGACCGGATGACAACATGGCATCAGCCATTGAGAAAAGAAGCTGCAATCACATCTACTATTTTCACCAACGGAGACGTGGAACGTTTGCTGTTTTTCCTACCGAACATTTCACATCCCTCTCTCGTCACTGACGTCTCCCATTCGACAATTATCGAGATGCCTGAGAAAAACACCTCTTGCCAATTCTGATAACGGTTTCAGAAGTGCACAGAGGTTTTCATACCTCACGGTGGTTTAAACAACTCCATACGTTGTATACCAGCAGCGCACAGTCGGCCAGAAAACACTTTTTGAATGTTCAAAATATGTTACATTAACGCATATACTGTTGAACGTTCACACAGCACTTTTAATGTGCCTATTCTCGTTCTCCACCCGATTGGTCGTATGGTTACCGAAGAGAACAATCCCTGTTAACAAATGAGAGGCCCACCCAGATTTACGGACAAGCCATGTCTTACACAGGTAATCGGAAACCTCCAGGCTTACAGACTTGATAGCCTGCAGTGACTTGTTGAACTGTGAGACGTTCCCTGTGTATACCATGTTACGCGTCCACTGATATACGCGGTTTCTCTGATACGTGTCTGAGCCTAATAAGTGACGACAACGCCGGGATACATCATTCATTAAGTGAAAACGGCAAAATACAGTGGCATACCCAGGGAAAACTTCGCGAATTGCTCGCCACTGTGCAGGCGAACGATCAACGACAAAGGTTTGCACTGCTGGCGTGCAAAGTAACATTTTAAGCATGCGTTGTGAAACTATCCGGTAACTGGCCGTCGTTTCATTAGGCATCAGTACGTAAAAAATCGTCACACCTACGCCAGTTAACTCTACGAACACGGCGTGCCACGGTATGAAGCCTCCGTAGTTTAACTGGTGAGTGGCGTCCGCCAAAATGACGTCCGTCAATTTAGGACAAAGTTGGAAAGAACCTTTCGGAACGAAGAAAGCGAACCGCAAACGCTTCTCCCCTAACAGCGAGCAATACTGTCCTTCTGCTTTAAGCAGATCGCGTAATTTAACAAGCTCACTCCGAGAGTCAGCCTTACACTGCTTCTTACGTAGATTACGTACGTCACCTGCATGCATCTCAATCCCGAACCTACTTTTAACGTACAACTTCATTTCACTGGTGCTTTCAAAGTTCTGCATCATCTCCGTCACGTGCCGCTCATCTGCTATCGACAGACGTCTATTTCTCGGATATATGCTAGGCCGTCCAACTTGGAAGTCGTGTGAATGTTCTAGTTTGGCCTTCACGATGCGATATGCCCCACTACGTTAGTGAGTTATCCAAGAAGCCTTGCAGCCGTAATCGGCGAATCTAAAAGGTGTCATAAAAATTGTACTAATAAATTACTGTTTGGCGGCTACCGTCCGACGAGTACAGTATGCACATTTATACACGACACTTCCGTACGAGCAGCCTGGCGGCAAATCTGTTCCCCTATGTTTCTTGGCACTTGCTGCCGTTTGCGAAATATTGATGAAGAAAGTGCCGCAGGTTTCCGGTTGAAATCTGATCAGATTCTCCTGGTACTCCCGGAAGTTCCGATACTTCTCCTTGAATATTCTCCAGAAAACGTCCTCGTTGTTCACCGCCATTCTGATTCACCGTACGAAGGTGATTTACTTGTGGTGGACCATTTAAACACTAACTAGGTGCGATAATGTTAAGATCCGTGAAATGCGCATTTTCAAACATTTGATTTTGGATTTTCACTTGTACCATTTTACTGAAACTTGCGGTAACACTCGCCTTATACCAGTTTTCCCATTATTTTTGTATGAAAGGAAACCAATTCACTTCCAGTGCAGCACACCGGGAATCCTAATCGTTGACCGTGATTTCTTCATTTGTGGTGGACGAGAGTATACCGCTCCACATTCCGATCTCTTACCTTGGTAACTGGTGTAGAAATTAAAGTAACCGAAATGCGTTGTAGGCGCAGAGGTGTTCGTTTTAATTGGCCAATAATGAAAAACGACCCGATCAAGAATTTTGAAACTCAGTACGTCTTCTGTTATGATCGTTTGCGTATGACGATGATTTTGTGGTAATATACACGTTTGATAAAGAATTATTGTAAATACAGGATAACGTGGTAATTATTCATGGCATTTGTAGTTAATCGTGTTTTTTTATTTTTAGAAAACGGCTGCGGCGATGAAGAATCTTTCTGGTAAAAGCTACAGTCCTTCAAAAAAAGACGCCATGCAATCCAACGGCCATATTCTGCATTAAAATGAGCTGGCCTTCAAATCGACCGTCCGTATCCAATTCAATAGGTGTTTGTTCGAAGAGAGTTCGTTCGTGAAGTTATAATAATAATAGTAATGCATATTTCTGGACGCATATTTGAGAAGCATGCTGGGTTATGCGCGATAACTGCAGATAAGCAGGTAAGCGATACAAGGCGATTAATTAACCAGTAGCACAAACATGAAACCTGCTACCCCAAAGGATGTGGTCAAAAAGAATATTTGTAGTTTATAAAACTTTGACGCCCAAAACAAGAAAATAGACAGTTCGCTCGCTTCCCGGGTTCCGTCCAAAAAAGGATGACACATGAATTCAAATTTAACAGGTTTGTGTGAGGGTCGATGTTAAAAATAATTCCATGTCACTTTAGGGAGAACGTACAAATACACTTTTGGAGTAACTCGTCATCACGAGATATAATTAGCGTCCGGAAAATGTGGAAACACTTCGGCTTTGACGATGCAGGAGGCAAAATTCCAGACAGCAGCAAACGACCTAACAGACGCCAACGCAGGATACCGTTGATTGCTGGGAACCGTCCAAAAGTTGAAGAACTCGCGAGTTGTTCAAACGTGACAAGCGCTCTTACAGCCTACTTTCGAATCCGAGCCACGAGCTCGGAAGTTTCACACTCGGACTTTGCTGCTCACCTGTCCCCTTGCCCTACATGGAATCCAAAAATTTATCCAAGGGATCGCCAGCTTTTAAGGGCGTAAGAGAGAGTGGATTAGATGGGAGCATTACTGCTAAGTCTACTCCATATCCACAATCGCCTCAGCAACAGTAATAATAATAATAATAATGAAAATATATATTTCTCAACTCATATGTGAGAATCACGCTTGGTTATGCGCAATCACTGTGGTGCGACAATGACGTCTCTAGTTTGATGGAGTGTTTCAAGGGCCTCAGAGCAACCACCAGAAGCACGCTATGGCCCGCTGCAACTCTCCGTTTTCCGTTCTCAGGCGAAGACGGTCGGTCGGAGGTTGCAAGATGTTGAATTTTGGCCACAGCTGAGACAATCGAAATTCGATCGACCAATACACCCTCATGTGTACAGAAACCCCTTGTTTAGGCCTTACGGTTTCCAGCGTCTGTCACCCACAGCATGGTCGACCAGACTACCACGGTCCTGGTTGCGTTATGATTGCAACGCATTGTGTCATGGCGCTGTCTTCATTCGTATCCACAATGTGGCTTTCCCTACTGGAACTTGTTGCTTGTCATGCTCGAATCGCATTGGCACATTTTTGTACAAAAATGGCACATCTAATTCAGTGTCGAACAATCAGGAGTGGGCATTTCGCTACACCGTGTTGATAAAATAGTGCTTAGTTCCATTTTAAGTACTTCAAGATCTTTGCCTTGATGTTACACAATGCCCATCTCACACATTAACAATGGGAATGCATTAAGCAGAAGAGTCATCGATGAATGCGTACTGCACGCTAGGTATTTCTCACCGTGTGACTACCCATGTCAGTTCAGACCACTTGACATGCGGGAAAACGACTGTCTACCAAAAAATTCTTTTCATATTTCATGCGGAAGAGGTTTTCTGACTTCACGTATTGCACCTCCCGTGTAGCCTTCCTTCACATAGAATTTTCTGTCATGCCGTCCAGCTTTTGCATACCAAAATGACTACCTAGCTTTAGGTTGAAAATTACATGCTTGAAAATGTAAACATTCTATTTAACTTATTTGGGTCCCCGTAAGTTGCCAACGTATTTTCTGTGTAACGCCTGTGCAACGCTGTTTTGCTGGGTTTCCGGCGTTAGCCACGAAGTACACCAATACAGGCGGGTCCAAAGGACTGCTCATTGAAACCCTTCCTGTGGTGGAAAACCATATGCCCGGAAGTTGAACCTTGCATTTTGTGCACATAAATCTCGTAGTGATTTCAGTCAATCACTGATAACGCAGGAACAACAACCTACCACAAGGATTAGGCATGTTGACAAATTTTATACGGAACACCCTACAGAATTTTAACTTACTGGCAAAGAGCGGGGCTACTTTTTCGTAAGTATTAAGAGACCCTCGCAGGAAAAGACAATACCTGACTGAAATATAAGGAGATAAGATTGTGAAAAAGCTTTTCATCGGTTTCGCTTCGCGTAAGTTAGCAGAACCACATATACATGTGAAATAGTTCAAGGACGAAATTGAGCAGATTGATATTTTAGAAAAGGTAGTGGTATATACTGCAAAGTAGGTTCTGCAATAGTCGAGTACTCAAACACTCAAGCAAGATTTACTTCTGACTAGGTAACTACCACAATGCACGACGAAACAATCCATAAAGAGTGTGACTGTGCTCGCGAGTTCAGACAAATGGGTGGAACAGCTCTAGGTGTTTAGACATGGGGTGTTGTTTAGCTTCATTGATGAGAGAAAAATGCGTGGAGACGTTGTGTTCAAGCGGGAACTGCTCTCTGATGTCGTTCATTTAGCAGGTTTCTTTATCAGCATTTAAGTGTGCGCCACGCTTGATTGGTTCCATTATTATCTATCTGAGGGGATTAGATTAACTGGATAGTTCAGGTATGAGACTCTTCTCGCTCGATACGTATTCGTAAGCTAACCAGGCAACACGGCCGTCTTGTGAGTGCTATCCGACAGTCTCACGGGGGTCTTTCACATTCTGGATGGGTTCTTAGATGTGCAATCGAAAGGCGGTCGTTATACCAGGTTGCTAGTTACCTATATGTCCCAAAATGCTATAACAACCACGTATTCGCCGAGCGATTTGCCAGACTTTCAACTTTCAGACGTTTTCGATCAGTCGACGAAATCCTATTTCGGGGTCTGCTCAACTTTTCGCCAGATTTTCGAATATCCCGTCCCCTGTCGTCTACACTAGTTTATTTCGATGTTTTATTCAACGCTAACTGAAGCGGTTGATGGAAGAGATTCACTGATGATGTTTTTGGACGTGCTTTCCGGCGTGACCTTGGCTTATTGAAAATACCAGAGGTAACCTTGTAAAAGCCAAATCACTGCAACATCACACCTTCTGAACAAAATCTGCGGAACATATGAACTGTTTTGCCTCACGTTGGATATGTCCAAGTTTCGTGAACTGCAGTTCTTTTCTTCCTGATCACGTCTCTTCCGATGACAGATT
This sequence comes from Paragonimus westermani, assembly GCA_008508345.1. Lineage (NCBI taxonomy): Eukaryota > Metazoa > Platyhelminthes > Trematoda > Plagiorchiida > Troglotrematidae > Paragonimus > Paragonimus westermani. Next base: position 35,667 of record QNGE01005327.1, on the reverse strand, counting down.
TTACTTTCCTCACATTGCAAGATCATTAATTTCAATTTTATGCGTTGTCTGTAGTTGTCCGTTGCGATTGCGCTCATCCAAGAGTGTTTCTTGCAGATACGTCGAGAAAAATATACTACCACTATCACTGCGATGCCACCGAAGGGCCCGTTGAGGGTCGAATTTCGCCTGACTAAATCATATGTTTGAATTCAGCCCTGGTCATTTTACTCTTGCCAGGATGTTAACGGCGTGGACGTGAGAAGACCGGAGGACTGCATGTTGTGTTATGATGAAACACATTGTGCCTAACTGTCTTGGTATGTGAACACGGTCAAGTTAACGAGGGACATTTCTCCAGCAGTTCTGCAAGAGACGGCGTAGGTGAAAGAGCGGGTAGGATGCCGATTGATGCGGTAGTTGATTGCTCTGCAAGTGGTAGTGTTGTCCACAGGCTCGTGCCTTTTGACATCAACAGAAAGGTTAAAACATATCAGAAAGTCGGCACCGATGGGTGGCGTCAGAACGTCTGCGGGCAAGAATATCCGCCGAAAAAGTCGACGGAGACCATTGTCGATAGTGAGTGGGCTTACTCAGAAAGTCCTTATGCAGCTTTGATTCGCGGCCTTTGAAGTGTACTGGCGAGGTTGAAATCGGCCGGCCGATTGCGGCGGATTATAGTTAAGCTCAGCTTCGGAATCGGTTATGAACCGCAAGTCGGTCGACCAATCCTTGATATTCAAAAGGCAAATAGTAGGTTTCAGGAGAGTGCTTTTTTAACTGGTCGAGCTGCATAGTCATGTTGTATGTACAGCCGTACATCCACTCTATCAGAAGCTTCAAGTTATGGTTCATTCCTGAAGCCACGTTGGATGACGGGTGTGTGGTTGTGGTTGCTGAACATACCGGTTGTGACGAAAAGACTGTAGATACCCTGTGCGACAGGTCTGACAACCTTTCAGCCGAACTGAACCCATTCATTGCAGTCAGTATTCCTTGCACGGCAGATGACTTGTTCGCCCACAACTGCCCCAAGATGGCACCATCCAGCTCCCGCATATCCAAAAGACCCTCAACTAACGTAACAGTTCGGATGGGAAGTGAAAGCCTAAGCCGACCGATTTAAACCAGCGATATCACAATTTTGCCTCTGACTATTCGGCCTACTTTGAACTTGCGTCCTTTGGAGGATCGTATGGGTAGTCACCCAGAACCAATCTCAGCGGATCCTTCAACTCGGCTGAGACATCGGAAGGCAGGTATTGCATTCATTCATTCATTCCGAAGTAACACGGCGGGTAGTGAAGACATCTCCAATTTGATGGGCAAACGGTCAAGGGCTTTGCAGAGCTTTTTTATTTTTTGCTAACTAACGGCACTTCAGTTTCGCACACCAAAGCTTTTGCACGGCTTTTTCATTTGGACCGAATTGACGAAAGTGGTCTTGCTTCATAACACCAACTTGGGCACACCGGTCTGCTAGTCTCCGTGTTTGTGCGGTAGCTCGAAGAAACTACATGGGTCTTCGACCGATTTTTTGGCTCTGTTTTACAACTAACATTCTAGTGACTCCAGTCACGCCTCGACAGAATACGGTAACGCCGCAGCGTTCCTGTTTCTCAGATGCGGCTTATTTGGAACATAGTGGTGAACACATTCACATCTGCGTATACCTTATGTGAGTCCACTTCTCCGATAACCAAGACTTCCTGGAACTCCGCAGATTCTCAACTGTATTCACTCGGTTTGTTGTCACTAATAACTCAGCGAGGTATGCCTGCGCTTACGTGGGCGGTCTAGTAGCTCGTTTTTGACCATTGCATATTTCTGTGCTATAATCAGGTAATCTTAATGCAACATTGCGTTCGATCTTGATATCAATGTCAGTAGCGCCGCTCGGCATGAGTACTACCTCAAAAACGTGAGGCGAAAGGTTGTCAGAAGATGAAGGAGGGCCTAAACAACTGAGTGATGAAAATGACTAAAATTCGCACTCGACTGCGTTGAGTTGCTCGTTGGGCTATGTGGTGTCAGATAACCCCACATTATCGTCCAAAATATTGTCAATGACGTGAGGTATCACTGCCGCAACTACGTGATCAAAACCCGTTAGCTCTGAACTAATCTGTCGTAGCGCAAATGTGGCTTCTAACTGAGCAAACTATGATTCAGCATTATTCTCTCTGAAGGGTGCAAACAGTACGGCTAATACACTGAACGAAAAGTCCGACAAAGCGTGCGGTTGAGCCTCCATTAAAGGGGGATGGATAAAAAATAAAATTGAAAAATGAATAAGTACAATGTGTACAAAATAATACCAGCTCACAGTTATAGAAAAGAAACATCTGTGAACAACAAGAATTATTCTAACGGGCTCACCAATTTAGTCGTGCTCACCAACTTAGTGCTCCTTGCACTAAGTCGCTTTCCCCCCAGGTACGTAATCATCAGACGCGAAAAGCAAAGGGCCGTTGAGAAAAGAGACCAGAGAAATGTGGCACGTGTGTTCTTCGGGGTCGCGCCACGGTCACATGACATGCAGACTAACAATCGGACAGCATACATCATGCGAGCATTCTTAATAGCCTAGGTACAGTATGGAACTATGAGTTGTTAAACTATTTCACACATCATACCGCGGAGAGGCCAGTGAAATCTTCAGGCCGCTACAAATAGTTAGACAACCTAGACCGTTTCTATCGACAGATCGTTTTCGCGGAATGATTTACAATTTGCTGCTGGCCGGGCTAAATATGATTTATAATCACATAATAAGGCATTCATACCCCAAAAAAGCTCTTCCGAGCAGTCAACAGGTTCAAAACAATGAGGACGAGCGGAGTTCCATAAAAGAGGATGCACGCACCACTCAAGTAAATTACGATGACCGACAACTGACTATTCGCACAACCATCAAATTGACGTGATAAGACAAAATCGTCTGGGGGTAAATATTTAAGGAGGTTGAATTGGGTCAGATTTTCACATGATATCAGTCCAAAAGGTCGATACACCGTCTGCAACTTCTTGCAGAATCCGCCAGCACACCGTAGTTGAAATGGTGGGCCATTCTGAATACGCGCTCACGAATTAGTTGTTATGTACTGTGACTGAACTAGGATTATTCAACGGCGATTATGCTTCAAATATGTAATCTGAGTTCTGCGTATTTTTGTCGTCCTTGAAGTCAAAAACAACAGGCCTGAAATCGCTTCACGAGTGAAATCTTTGAGTGCCTTTCGTAACTATCGATCATATTTAGTGCATTGAACGAAACAACCAACATCATCATCATCATCATCTGATTCGAGCTATCTGTGTCATTTCTTTCATATACAAAAACACGTTTAGACTTGTTACGTACGCCATCAAGTAACTTGGGATTCAATATCAGACTCTTGGATCTATGTGCTTTGATTTCGCCATCTTTCAATGGTGGGGCGATTTTGATCTGCGATGTTATTACTTCCTCTATCTGGAGCAAAACAGCAGGCCTCCTGTGTGTATTCTTCTTCAGCAATGGTTCTTAACAAGGCGTATCCGGTATTTTCTCTAGTTCCAGGAAGCTTCATAGGATAGTGCTTTATCTTATTCATATTGTTTTGCGTTTATCTTCATCACCACGTAAGGTTACGTTCGAGAATTCGCGCATTGTAGCCATATTCACTGGGTGTGTTCGGAGAAGAATCTCAGTTGTGCGGTATTACAGTGAACCTAAAGACCACTGTTGGAGCATACAAAAGTACTCCCTCGTGTTACTGAGGCATTGTCAGTAAGCACTTATTTTTATAGATCTTACCATTCAGAGCTAATCACAAGCGAGTATGGCTTCATAATAATCAATCGGTCCAACGAATTTTGGTAAGGCTTAAAAATACAAATGCGGTCAACAAATTCACCTTGTCAAAATAACCAGTCACTATATTGCTCTATTTTACTCTCACTATCGGGTTACCCACTTCACTATAAACAATAAATCCGAACGCTGGCCATGTGCATTATAATCTCTCCTAAAGAATGAGACGTGAAGCAAAAGGCAACCTAGGGGCGAAACAAACTGTGATTCGACTGCGAAATCGAAATGACAATGAAGGAATGACTACAACAAACTAGGATAACGATTCAGAGTATTAAAGATACAAAAAATGCAGGTCCCGGATACGTCACTTGTTACGGTCACTACAGTTTTGGTTAACCTGATTCAGTGTACACATTGCCAACTGGTTTCCGAGATTGTGATAGGGGTAGCAGGCGATTCGACAGTCCCTCTAATTGTGATACGTTAGTACTTGAATAAACACTTGCATTAAACAGATAATTCCCAAACATAAATGACTGGCAGAACCTGCCATACAGAGGTGTGAACGAACAGAATGTTGAAAATATTTAGTTAATCATTGCTGCGGGTTAAGCAAGTGGCTAATCGACGCAAATACCTGATAATAACTGTGGAGAGTGAGGGCCCGACAACCAATTGCATTCCCAAGCTGAAGGTGTTCGCAGTGCCTTTATCGCTCATAAGCTAACAAGTGTGGAAACCGATCATTGCGACCACAGGCTTCTAACTGCTGGTGAAGACGCTCCATTAAGCAACTAGCGCAAGGATGGTATGATGTCGTTTTACCGTGAACAACGAAGTAACTGCATAAATTTTCGAAAAAGAGACGGCTGAAACTGGATGCTTTGTTCCCTCATGATCGTGGATAGCACACCAAAATAAGCGATCCAATACCCCAAGAAGGTTTTAGCAACTGTCCCCACTGAAACATCTCTCATGGGTACAGATAAAGGTCTACAAGTGAAACGATTGATCGCGGCCAGTACATATGTACAAATTTTGGAAGGTGGCAGTGGTCCAACGATGTCGAGGTGTATATGGGAAAAGCGGGCGTCCGGCTGGGAGAATGTGCCAGGTGTGGTGATCGTATGCTTGCGCACTTCACCCCTTTGGCACTAGATATACTGTTGTAACCAGAGACGAACATCTTTGTTCATGAAGGGCCAAGCAAAACGTTGTGCAATTAACCTCAGTGTCCCGCGTTTTCCAGGATGAGGTAAAGCATGAAAATGGTTGAAACAGCACGCCGATAAGAAATTGAGATGAAGAGTCTAGGTGTATTCGTCGAAATGTCACCTAGAATCTCACCAGCTTGTGTTGCCAGAGGGACATCAGACAATGTAAAGTACTTACAAGTGGAGACGTTCATCATGTCTTCACTGCACTGCTGAGTAGTGGTCATTTCAGTTAGATCGAGGGAGGGCGGCGATTGGACCAAGTTGACTTCAGGGTGTGCTAATGCATTAGCAACGATATTGGTGTCACCCGGCAGATGTCGAATGTCCTTGTTGAATTGAGAGCTGTACTCCAAGTGGCTGATTGCACGTGGGGAGTAACGATCAGGTTTGGCATGGAAAGCACATGTCGAGGGCTTGTGGTCGGTCTGCACAAGAAAGTGTCGGTCCTCTAAAAAGTGTCGGAAGTAACGGATCGCCGAATAAGTGGCCAGCAGCTCACGTCCAAAAATTCTGTACTTCATCTGTGCCTGTTGTAGCTTTTGGGAGGAAAAAGCCCAGGGTTGCTGTTCACCATTCGCGGATTGCTCTAAGACTGCGCCAGCAGCAGCGTTTGATGCATCCGTGGTGAGAAGGGGACAGGCGTCTGGATCGCAACTAATGAAGCACAATTTAGTGGCGTGACATAAGACATCCTTCGCCGCCGAGCAAACTACTTTGGCTTCGGGTGGGAGCTCAATGGACTTGCGTCTTGATTCAACCAGGTCGGTCAGAGGTTTTGAAATGTTCGCGCAATCGGGAATGGAAAGCCGATAATAGTTGAGTATGCCGAGGAATCGTCGGAGATGGGTAATCGTAGTGGGAGTCAGAAAAGTCGAGATAGACTCGACCTTATCTGGAAGAAGTGTGATGCCAGTTTGATCGATGCGGTGTCTCAAAAACTCCAGTGAACTAACTCCGAAGACACACTTATCGATGTTGGTTTTAATATCACATTGTGCGAAACGACCGAAAGAGGCATGGTGTTTAGGTGAATGTTTCTCTTCCGAGCGGCTAGCAGTTAAGAATTCATATGTTGAAGGAAGTCCACGCAACGTTTCGTCCATAATTCGCTGAAACGTTTGAGTAGCATTACGAAGCCCGAAAGGCATTATTTCGAACTCGAGAAGTGCGAAATCTGTTGTATTGGCTGCCTTCAAAATGTCCTCTTCGGCAACCGGGACATGATAATATGCACGCACTAGGTCTAATTGAGAGAAAATGGTAGCGCCGGCAAGTCCTAATGAAAAATCGTGGATAGTTTGCACTGGGTACCTGTCCGGGATTGTGCAATTGGTGAGAGCACGGTAATCACCGCAAGGTGGCCAATCGCCTGGGGCTTTTCTGGGCACTATATGCAGCGGTGTAGCTCGAAAGCCGTTTGAAGGCCGAATTATGCCCAATCAAAGCGTATGTTTGAATTCAACCCTGGCTGTTTTGAGTTTGTCAGGATGTGAACAGCGTGGACAAGAGGAAACCGGAAGACCGCGTGTTGCGATATGATGTTCTAAATTGTGCTTAATTGTCTCGGCGTGTGGGCACGGCCGAGTTACCGAAAGACGGTATTGGCGGAAAAGCATGCCGGATGCCGATTGATGCAATCGTCGATTGAACGCCGTTTACTCTGCAGACGGTAGTGTTGTCAATTAACTTACGCCTCTTGAGATCAGCAGAGAGGCCAAAGTGTGACAGGAAGTCGGCGCCGATGAGTGGCGTCCGCACATCGGCAGGCAAGAACACCCATTGTAAACGTCACCGGAGTCCGAGGTCGACAGTGGGTGAGCGTTCCCCGGGAGTTTTAGTGTGACTCTGATTCGCGGCATGTGAAATGTACTAGCCAGACTGAAATCGATCATTTGGTAGCGGCGAACTAACGCTGAGCTCGGTTCCGGTATCGATGAGGAACCGCAAGCCGGCCGATCGATCCCTGATATAGAACAGGCGACTAGTATTTGCTGGGACAGCGACAGCTGTCACCGTTGCTGGCTGGCCCGCCGGTTTGTCGGCGACGCGTGACGAGTTCGGAAAGCGTGTGGCTGGGTACATTTCTCCGCTTTGTGTGGAAAGTTTTTGAGGTACCAACACCACTTTGATGCACCGCGAGTGTCGCCAATTGTTTAGGCTGAAGATGACGATATGTGTACTTTCTTTTTTGCCGCTTTCACCGTTTGTGAAGTTGTTTTCGTCACCTTGTCTGCAAGTACTGCCAACTTGTCGACTGAACTGGCATTATCCGTGTGATTCAAAATATGCTGCACCGCAGATGGCAACTTTTCGAACCGTAACTGTTTCAACATGTTGTCGTCGAGCTTCCGCGAGCCTAATAGGCTTCTCGCGTGGCGTTTCTCTCGGCTGAATTGAACAATCGTGTAGCAGCTTAGCCTCCAATTTCCCAGTACGTTTTATGATGGCTTCCTTCAAAGCAATATAGGGAGGATCGGATGGGACTGATTCCAACACCGCGACATCAAAAGAAAGGGATTGCACTGCGCACGAATATTTTACTTTCTCTGATGTTATGCGCCCAGTGGTAAAAACGGCATCAGTCTGATGGAACCATATTTGAGGGTTTCGAGCAGTTTTAAAGCAACGCTAAGTTTGCTTCTATTGCTAAAGTCCACAGTGTTTTCGGGTTTTTAATAACAACAAGGAAGTGAACAATCTGCTGTTCGGAAAAAGACTACTCGGGCTCACCACTTTTGTGGTGACCTATTTAATTGAATGACAAGAATGACCAAAATATGGCGACAATAAAAGAACCTGTAACGGTAATGACCTTGTATAGAAGATCGGCAAGAAGGATACTTATCCAGGGAAATGAAGCGACTCACTGACAATTCAAAATCGGATAGGCCAACACTCGAGAGAGGGAGGGCAACGGGATGCATGTTCGGACGACTGCCGACAAATAAATCCACTCTCGACTTGGGGGACAAACGTTGTGCGTATATATGTCAACGAACAGGCAGAGCTGGAAAATTTCGCCGTGCGGTTAACATACCAGTCGAAATACCGCGCGAATGGAGTGGGACGGCGCTCAGTGATCGTAACATGCAGGCCAGCCGACTCTACTCTGGATACCCGTGACTTTGCAGACCAACCTTCGGGCAACGTAGACGCACCGGCGGACAGCGCTCTTCCGAAGTAATGGTTCGAACAACAGTTCTGAAAAGAGAAACAATACGAACAAACATGAGTCGAAGGCCCAGTAAACCATGCACACGACTTACACAAACGTAAGCTAAAAGGGCACCGACAACACAGCAGCACGCCCTGTCACACACTCGAGTTCAAATCGTGCGCGCTCGCTGGTTTCGGTTGCGCGTAACGGTGACACCCTTTATTCATGATGCCAACCGAACAGAAAATGACAATTATGACTTCAAACAAGCGCGTAGGTAAAATTCAGGAAATGCTATGCGGGAAAATATACAGAAAGTAGTCGCAAAGTACAGACACCAGCTGCGTACCATACAAAGATGTATTACGCAACACGCGGCGATACTAGAATGCCAAGAAGGATAAGGATTCGGAAGTATAAGGGGATTACGTTTAAATACACGTGTCCCCCTCGTCCATCTGACTGTCCGTTGGTGCACGCTTCTCGTGCACAGTGTTGACTTAGCCGTCTGAAAGGTGAACGAAACAATCGTGTAAGGATTATCGCTTCAACTTCGATCAGTGCGCGCCAGTTAGTTCAGGTCGCGTGTTGAACAGCTCTCCTTTTCGCTAAGCACAATCCTCCTGGCTCGCTTATGCCTAGCACTTTCAGTACCACTACTTTCACTCCGACCTCGAGGGTGTTTGGTGATGGTTCCCGGCCTGTGTCTGTGTGTATGGCTTTGGCTGACTGGAGTGAACCATGATTGGCTGTGTGTTGGTTCCCGTCAGTTGACCAGTTTGACAGTCTGCCTCCAAAATTATTCGCTTGACAACATACGATCCCTCCCATTGTTTATGCTTCTTACTGGGACTCATGGGCTCGGAACAGTGTTGTGCAACCAAACCCTTTCGCCAACCCTCAAAGAAGCTCCAAATACCCTCTTATCGTAGTAGTCTTCCGGGTGCCTCTGAGATGTCTCCAGATGTGTTCGTGCATTCGAGTGGTCCCGCCAGAGTTCGTTGAGAAGGGTGTTCACGTATCGTGCCATCGGAAGCTGCAGTTTTCGTGTAACGGGCAGTCGGGCATCTGAAGGTAGTCTCACTTCTCGGCCTGCCCACAAAAAGTGGGGTCCGGTCAGTCGAAGGGTGAATTGCACCATGAAAAGCTAACAGTCATTTCGGTATAGCTAAGTCCCATTCGGTGACACTCTTCTCTGCGAAAGCCTTGAGGGCTTTATTCTTCATTTTCCCCTGCACATTACCTTACGTGTGATGATTTGTGGTTTGCGTTCTATCCATTCCTAATGGTCTACACATTTTGTTAACCAAAAAGCTCTCAAAGCAAGAGTCTTGGTCTGAGCAGAGTTGGCCCGGGTCCCCCCAGAGGTATACCCAGTGGTGGGCAATGGCTGTTACTACTTTAAATGTATCCACTTGTGCAGGCGGGACTACTTCGTACCATTTGGTGATCTACCAGGGCGAAGATTGATTCGGGATGTCCTAGGCAACTGCCCCACAATAACTACGCCTAATATCTTCCTAGGGTTTCCTGCTGTCATAAATTGCAACGGTGCTCGACGTCCAATCCGAGGGATTTTAAAGGTTGCGCATTTCTCGCACGATTGGCACAACAGCCTGACATCTCTCCGCTGATGCGTCCACCAAAATAGTTGTCGTGCGACCGCTTCCAGTTTGTTTAACCCCGCATGCCATAGCTTGAGGTGCAAGTCTTTTAGGACGTCACGTACCATAGATTGAGGGACCATAATCCGCCTTATGTTAGCTGGTCCGTATTGGATAAATATCTCCTGTGTAATCTTGAGCTGTACTCATAGCATTCAAAGGCAGCGGAATTCATAGCTTTTTCATTCCATTTCTTTGTTGATTGGCCAGTCACCATCATTTCGGTACCTTTCACAGATTAGCGCAGTCGCAGGATCTGTTGTTAGAGCCTGTTGCCGTCGGTCATATTCTGGGCCCTCTATTTTGATCAGTGGTACGTGTGGCGTAGTACAAGACGGACAGACGCCATGATTGCGCGCAAGAAGCCTTGATAGCGAGTCAGCGTCCGAGCGTCGTCTGCCTAATCTGTGTTCACATACGAAGTAGTATTCCCGTAGTATCCCTGCCAGCGGGCTAACCGATCCTCTGGGTCCTTGAAATTTTGTAACCAACGTACAGTAAAACATTTGTCCAGGAGACAATGCCGGAAATGTAGTGCAAAGAATAATGGCATTGGCTTTTTTTCTCGTCGTACAGTAGTTCCTTTTGCATTAACTTAAACACCGACTACCGTAAGCTATCCTTCTTGCGCTACCGTGTTGTCATCATTGCAAGAGAACCACCCCAACCGCAATGTCGCTTGCATCAGTAACCAAAACAAACTCCCCGGCCTTTGGCGACAGTTACGGAAAAGCTATCAATGAAGTCATGCACAGAGCCTCGCGTAATGGACTAAAAGCATAGTCACATTTTTCTGTCCACGTGAATTCCGGATTATTTTGTAGTAGTCTGGTCAAGAGGGTTGGAATGCAAGCGAAATCAGTGGTGGGGTGGTGGTAATAAGACGTCAGCCTTAGGAAGCTCTTCAGCTCGTCCGCATCATTCGGGTCAGGCCAAGATCGAAATTTTCCGGTCTTTTTTGGATCTGCCCCAGAGATTACATGCCCCAGGAATGTTACATCTTTGAGCAGGATGTGACATTCTGATGGTCTCAGCTTTAAACGGACTTCCACCAGGCGGCACAGCACGGACTTTAAATTGCGCATATGTTCTTGTTCAGACCTTCCGTGAACTATGACATCACCTAGATACACTAGGTATGTTCTAAGGATCAAGTCATGCAGTGTTTCTTGCAGTAAGCGTTAAAATGTCGCAGGTGCGTTCGATAGTCCGAAGGGCCTAAATTCGAACTCACACAGTCCCGACGGCATGGTTAAGGCAGTCTTAGCTCGGTCGTTTTCTTCGACCTCCATCTGCCAGTGTCCTGATGCCAAGTCTAGCGTACTACATCACGTGACGTCACGGAGAGTATCAAACAGTTCGTCAATACTTGACAATGGAAATGCGTCCTTCTTTGTCACTTAGTTGAGATTCCTGTAGGCAACGTACGTCGCCACCTTGGGGCAGCTCATGGAAATTTCGAGGGCCAGACCACGCTCTTCTGTAGCATGTCGTCAGCCACCTTGCGTACTTCATCCTGAAGGTGTTGGGTATCTTAATTGGAGGCGCATTTTCTGTATTAATTCCAAGCCTCAAAATGTTTGTGTGACCTAAGGTTGCTCCCTCCCGCGCGAAAACGTGGCCGACTTTCGATTATCGTTTCGCAAGTTCCCAGAAGCCTCACTCGACTGGATCATCTGTCCAATTTGGCGTTTCACTTCGGTATTGGAGGTATTTACATACAGAGATTATCAGTTTCTGACGGAACTCTAGACACAGGTATCAGTTGAGTGGCGTTGGACGGGTTCCTCAGCTGAAAGCCGTGCAAATTGGGCATGCACTTAAGACGGCCTAAAGGATCCATCCTCACTGTAACACAGAATGGGAGGTTGGAGCGCACCACAAAACTATGCCCTGTATGGCATGCGGCTATTATAACAGACGCAGCGATTATGCCGCCCGTCGGCATTTGGTCACCGTTGGTTGTGAGGATGCGTTAGCAACACGGTTTCCGCTTGTGTCCCGAGAGTCTACGTAGTGTGTCTGTGTGTGCCGATCACGCTTATTGACGTTCTGGTAACCACAAGGTATCCAAGTGTTACTCAATATGCTATCACCTGCACCGTGAACTCTGCTGGCATTTGCGGACAATTGTTAAGGGAAGGAACGTAAACGCGACTACAGGACTCACCTGCCCTGATGTAGCTTCCGGCAGCGCAGTCGATAATTTCGGATGTTTGTCGCACGGTCTACTCGATTTACTCCAAGAGAGTCGCCGTTCGCGGCCTCCATACTGCAATTGACTGGGTCCCCGATACCAGTGTGAGCTTCTTCTACACATTGGGAGGCTGTTCCTCTGGCTAGTCGCCCGGGCCGCGACTCGATGTTGTGCTGGTCGGCTGGTGGCTGCCTCAACCTACTTAAAGTCCTCGACCAACCACACCGCGCCGTCAAGGCAGCTGAGTGGATGAAACAAGAACCCACTTTTCATGTTTTTTAACCAGATCCCCTCCATTAGCTGTTCAAGAATNCAGCAAATTGTAAATCATTCCGCAAAAACGATCTGTCGATAGAAACGGTCTAGGTTGTCTAACTATTTGTAGCGGCCTGAAGATTTCACTGGCCTCTCTGCGGTATGATGTGTGAAATAGTTCAACAACTCATAGTTCCATACTGTACCTAGGCTATTAGGAATGCTCGCATGATGTATGCTGTCCGATTGTTAGTCTGCATGTCATGTGACCGTGGCGCGACCCCGAAGAACACACGTGCCACATTTCTCTGGTCTCTTTTCTCAACGGCCCTTTGCTTTTCGCGTCTGATGATTACGTACCTGGGGGGAAAGCGACTTAGTGCAAGGAGCACTAAGTTGGTGAGCACGACTAAATTGGTGAGCCCGTTAGAATAATTCTTGTTGTTCACAGATGTTTCTTTTCTATAACTGTGAGCTGGTATTATTTTGTACACATTGTACTTATTCATTTTTCAATTTTATTTTTTATCCATCCCCCTTTAATGGAGGCTCAACCGCACGCTTTGTCGGACTTTTCGTTCAGTGTATTAGCCGTACTGTTTGCACCCTTCAGAGAGAATAATGCTGAATCATAGTTTGCTCAGTTAGAAGCCACATTTGCGCTACGACAGATTAGTTCAGAGCTAACGGGTTTTGATCACGTAGTTGCGGCAGTGATACCTCACGTCATTGACAATATTTTGGACGATAATGTGGGGTTATCTGACACCACATAGCCCTACAAGCAACTCAAAGCATCCGACATTACGCGCGTTTGTTTGTTCGATCACCAACGTGCTTCTCAGACTCTGAGTGCGTCCGAGCTCTGTGATCGTAAACTATCGCAGCTGCTTCGCCACATGCAGCGACTAGCAGGCACGACACATAGAAGTGGCTCTACCTAAGGAGTTGTGGCTACAGCGTTTGCCTGGAGATATGCAATACATTCTTAACGCAAACCCATCAGCAAAATTTTCAACCTGGGCTGATGTCGCCGAACGGATCGGGGAAGCACACGGCACCGCTGTTTCCCAGCTCGCTTCGAATAGTCAGGGCGCAATTGCCACTTCAAATGCTCAAGTTGCCACCCTAACTAAACAACTTCAGGCCTTAACGACGCGGCGTCTGAGGTCACGTTTGACTACCACCATTTGACGACACATTAGCCGCTTAGGGTCACGTGATTCTCGTCATTTGTCACCGAACGCTAATCAGAATCACTGCTGGTATCACCAGCAATTTGCCAAGAAAGCCCGACGATACCGACAGCCGTGTACCATTGGTCCAGTCAGCAAACACTTGGTGAACGACGTAACTTGCCCGCCTGGTTGTCTGTTCTTTCTAAAAGATCACGAGTCATGGATTCGCTATCTTATCGACACAGGTGCCGAGGTTAACGTGATTCCACATGGGGCGCACGACTTAACCAGATCATCCACTTCGAATCTTCGAGCGGCCAACGGAAGCACCATGAAAGTGCTTGGCCAACGCTCTCGCACACTTGATTTAGGTCTCCGTATGCCCTTCCGCTAGATCTTCACGGTCGCCAAAGTCCAAATGGCGACTGTCGACATCGACCTACTCCAGGACTTCGACCATTTGGTAGATTCCAGACGACACCGTCTAGTCGACCACACGATGAAGCTTACGGTTACCAGGATTTTGACCGACAAGTTATCAATCAGTCACTTGTATCAAAGCTCTACGAAAATAAACGCCTTTAGTAAGTAAGTATTCGACTGTTTTTCGACACTCTTCCTCTCTGCTTGTCGTCGGATGTTCCAGGAATCACCATATATTCACGACAGGCTCGTCGGCGTTCATCAAAGCTCGCAGGTTGACATCAGACAAGCATAAATAGCCCGAACTGAATTTGAGCCTATGTTCGAGCTAGGAACCATCCGCCCGTCCAGCAGCTCTCGGGCCTCTGCGCTCCACATGGTTCCTAAAGCGTCGGGTGATTGGCACCGTTGTTGATATTAGTGTTCGCTTAACAACGTCACAGTACGCGATCCCGCACAAACGAGACATCACGGCTAGCCTCCATGGTATCCTCGTGTTCTCGAAAATTGATCTGGTGCGCGCATACCTCCAGATCTGGGTTGCGGACGAGGATGTCACCAAGACAGCCGTCATCACACCATTCGGTTTTTCCGAATTTCTATATATGCCGTTTGGTTGCGAAACGTTGCACAACCGTTTCAACGTTCTATCGACGACGCCACACGGAGTCTTGATTCTGTCCATCCCTACATCGACGACTTATTAGTTGCGAGCGTTTCTAAAGAAAAACACCAGATCCATTTGCGACAGCTCTTCGAAAGATTAACAGATTCTGGCATAACAATTAATGCAGAAAAGTGTGTTTTGGGCCAACCAGCAGTAGAGTTTTTAAGGCACCACGTTGACCACGTTGATCAGTATCCGACCGTTAACCGATAAGTTAGGAGTAATCCGCCATTTTCTCCGTCCCACAACCCTCACTGCTATTCGGCGATTTAACCGGATGGTCAACTACTTTAGGCTGTTCATCCCACATTTCGCTCGGCTTATGCAGCCTTTAACCGATTTACTTCGCGGCCGTATCAACGGAGTCGCATAGTTATCATCAACGACCATCGAATCGTTCGACAGAAGTAAGGACGCGTTAGTCACCGTCGTTATTTTGCACCATTTCAACTCAGCCGCAGAAATAAGTGTAGCTTTTGACGCGTCAGACAGCCCAGTGGGCACCGTACTTCAACAGTTCATCGATGGACCGCTCGCTTTCTTTTCCAGACGTTTACTGAAACTAAGTATAGCACGTTCGGTCGTGAATTGTTAGCAATTTATTCGACCGTTCGTCACTTCCGACATGCCCTCGAGGGAAACAAGTTGGTTATTTTTCACCGACCACAAACGGTTGGTTTTGCTTTCCGCAGTAGATCTGAGAGATATTCGCCCCGCGAAGTTCGACATTTGGACTTTGTATCCCAGTTTACGTCTGATGTAGGCCACGCTTCTGGCAGCGATGTTGTGTCTGACGCTTTAACCGGAGTGTCGGCACTATTCGATCACGACTCAATCAACTTAAACGTCATGACCAACGCACAACGCTCGGAAAATGATTTCCGCGCCTTCTGCCAACAGTCGGTTCTACGCCTGACTGACCAACCCTTGCCAGCGTCTGCAAACACTATCCTTTGCAATACTTTTACTGAACATCCACGTCCAGTAGTTCCGATTCTTCCCCGACGACGCGTGTTCAACATGCTACACAACATCGTCCACCCAGACAACGGCCAAGCTCATTTCCGATAGGCACGTCCGGCCTGGTATGCAAAAGGATCTCCGCAAGTGAGCACGATTTTGTCTATTTTGTCAACAAGCTAAGGTTCACCGCCACGTGTCGGCCCCGATTGGCCAATTCCCTTTGGTTATATATCGACTCGAACATCTCTACATCAACATTGTAGGTCCTTTGCCACCTTCCAATGGAATGACCTATCTCTTGACAATGGTAGATCGTTTCACGCGGTGGCCAGAGGCTGTCCACATAACCGACGTCCGTTCTGGGACTCTAGTACGCGCATCCGTTGAGCGCTGGGTAGCATCTCATGGTTGTCCGGCCACGGTTGCGAACGACCGTGACCCTCAATTCGAGAGCGGTTTCTTTGCGGAAACACTGAGCACGCTTGGATGTCATCGCACGCGGACTACGGCATACCACCCGGCTGCAAACGGTATGGTCGAACGCTTCCACCGACAACTAAAAGCAACCCTAGCCGCGGTCGATGCAATCCGTTGGACAGAAGCCCTGCCGATGATTTTACTCGGCATCCGCGCCGCCCTTAATACTGACCTCCACGTTTCCAGCCCCGAGCTCCTGTTCGGCCAACCACTGCGTCTGCCCTTCGATATGATGCCTCTCACGCCAAACAGCTCGCTTCGTACATGCGCCGCCTTCGTGCAACGGACACACGAGAACAAAGCCGCAAGGTGTTTGTTCCTAATGACCTCCACGATTGCACACATGTGTTTGTTCGCGTGGATGGTTTACGACGCTCGCTCGAACGACCTTATGTAGGTCATTTCAGAGTACTTCAACGAAAAGATCGTTTCTACGTGCTCGAGCGTCGAGGCCTTTGAGACAAGGTTAGCATCAATTATTTGAAGCCTTCCTACTTTGAATGGACAGAGGAAGCATTCACTGATTCACCGCAGCCTTTATCAACGCCAGCAGCTGTCTCGGAACAGCCTAGCCGATGCGCATCATCTTCAGCAAACATCACGACTTCGCCGAGGACGCCAGCACCCGCCGTAACGCGTTCAGGTCGTAGGGTGCACTGGCCGAAACGCCTCAAAGAGGACCAGCGTTTGTCAAATCTCTTTTTAATTTCCCGGTCATGACAAAAGTCGCAAACTGTTTTTCCGAAATACAGAAAAATCGTTTTCAAAACAGGAAACAATTGCGTTTGCCCAGATTTTCCCCCCTCTCTCGAATGTTTGTATTTGCTGTATAATTTGGTTGTGTACGCCATTCGTTTTTGTATTGATACTGAGCTTGTTTCGTTTTATTTTCTGTCGCATGTCTTATCCGACGCTGGCTTGTCATATGTGGTATTATCTTTCGCGATTATCCTCGATCCGGTATTGGATGACGTGCTCGAACGTTCCGTGGATGCCTCTCCTCGAATTTTTTCAACGGTTGTTTCGGCATCTTCAAGGGAGGAGGAGGAACTGTGGGCATTAGTGCTCCTCCACCTGCGGCGTCTGGGGATCGTCGTACCAATCACAGGCTGGTTGGATATCAGCTGATACGCCTTGAACCAGATCAGGCCAAGGGTGACTGGCCCCAGTTATCTTCAGCAGGGTCGTAAGGTTGTTGTCAAAGTACACTTTTAGGGGGGGGGGGCTGTGAAGCGACCCGGAGATTTTGCTGGCTTCTGTGCGGTATGACGTGTGAAATAGTTCCAAACTCATAGTTGCATATTATACCTAGGCTATTGTAAAAGCCCGCAGGATGTGTGCTCTCTGATTGTTAGTCTGTGTGTCATGTGACCATGACGATAACCCGAAGGAGAGACGTGTCAGATGCTTCCGGTTTACTCGCCAGTGTCTAGGCTATCTAGCTAATTGGCGTGTCAGTGCATTTTATAGCGCTAACAGAGACCACTTATACATCTCGTCGAATAGAGAGCTTATCTCTCTTCTCAGCAACCTTTTGTTTTTCGCGTCTGATAATTGCGTACTCGGGAGGAAACCGACTCAGTGCGATGAGCACTGAACATTCACTTCGATCATTTGTTCAGTATTACCGTAGCATTACGATCCGGTCTTGTTTTCAATATTAGGGGTAATTGACTTTTTGCTACGCGCTGCTCAAAGTCTTCGTGGAAGGTCGTACAGACGGTAAGCTTCCGTTCAAATAACTATTTTATGGTCATAGAGAATAATTTTGCGGAGCTGGCGTGTTGTAGTACGTCCAATAATAGCAGATGTTCTAAAATCAGGTGGATTCTGAGAACTTGGATAGTTGACTGAAATGTGTTCAAATTCACTTTGAATTTTGATGGTCACCCATTTAACATTGTGTAGTAAGGGTTTGATTTTATTGATCAGTGAAATATTCTCTTTGATCTTACTGAAGTCGTATTATCAATAATAACAGAGTTAGTCCAAATTTTCTTTAAATTGTGTCTGTCCGGTGGATGCCAGAAAGTTTTCAAAATTGAACACAGAACACGAACAACAGTAGATGGAAAGAAAAGTGAAGAAAAAGAATCACCTACGGATGGACCATCTTCAATGTTGCACATTTCATGAGTCCCCATTGATTGTATACTGATGAAAACAGTTTTTCCTGAAGTATGACCGATATATCGATTACGATTTGTGAATGCGTCAGTTCGTTAAGATATGCTTGGAGAAAAGAAGCGTTCATCAATTGAGACAATTAAGGGCAAAGTCGACAAGAGTTCATAAAAAATTAAGGTCTATATAAAATTTTCCGTTTGACCGTCTTTTCAGTGACTTCAAAGAGTTCAGTCAAGACGTCCAAAACACTGGCAAGACAATCAAACACTCAAAAGACGACCGTGCTACCTGGGGACGCACTGCATGTGAGCATGATTACGGGGGTAAACAAAACATCCTAACAGCGTACCAAGAGTGTATTACCTCATACCGTCGACAATGTCTTCATTTCTGTTGTCCTCCAGTAGTTCTGTCATGCGAGAGTTAATCCAGAGATCAAATCTGGTTGTGAAAGTGCCATATCAAATAAGTGAGGAATACCACGCTGAAACACCTAAGAATGATGTTAACAGAAAAAATCTGTATTCAGAAATGGCACCGAATGCTTCTGTTTCATATATTTTCGTCCTGCTACGCAATATGTCGCTGACTGATATCAATATCAATCAATCTTAAGATTGGTTTACCTGGACAAAATAAGTTTTACGGACTTTGTAGTGGTTACAGTTACACTTTTTAATTCACTTCGTGCTTCGCGTGCGCCGTTCCTTCAACTTCATTTTTACTATCGTTTGGAGGCATCACCATCACTTTTTGAACCCGACTAATTAAAATAAAAAGAGGGGCATACGCGCAACAGTTCTGTCTTCTCTTCTCAAGTGGATGTTTCCGCTGGTGAACTGAGTGTGCAGCGAAATTGTAGCTCTACGTAGATGCCAACCTACGCTGCTCGAAGCTTTGTTATCGTTCGTCGAGTGTGTTTATATTTATCCGCCGGCATCTTAACACAATCTGTGGGGCTATATCACTGGTCTAATCAATCAAGTGATAAAAATGACAGAAACACGGTGACATCAAAGAACAGATGTGACGGTAATGGATTAGTGCAAAAGGTGAGCGTGCAAATACGACGGAAGACATCAATAAAAAGAGAGACCCATTGACAATTCAGAGTCCGGTAAATTCAACAGGCCATCACATAAGAGAATATCAGCGTCAGAGGGTAGTTTCAGACGAAGTCAGGCAAATAATTTCACAGGCGGTGTGAGATAACGGACGTTGATCGTTGGCAGGTCAGTAGATATGCGGACATCCAACGCCAAAAAATAGGCTAAAGGGGGCGATCAGAAAATTCCGTTTATTCTTGCTGCCAATTAAGTTCCAGGGTGGTGGTGACGTATTCGAACGAGTGTGCGGATGAAGTTAACAAGACGATGTATACAGAAACGTACAGAAGTGATTAACAAACTATAACTATGAACTGTGGGGGCTGCACTGTCCTCCTTCGACGAGTGGTGACCTTTTAAAATAAAGAGACCCCCACTTGTCAGTCAGTCGTTTTGATTTGACCGATGCGTCTAAAGTTATATTTCAAGAATATCTTTTGTACAAGTGTGTTACCAAGTCTGCTTACGCTTGGTGTTATAATTTTTAGTCATTCTCATCACTCGGTTGTTTAGGCCCTCCTTCATCTTCTGACAACCTTTCGCCTCACGTTTTTGAGGTAGTACTCATGCCGAGCGGCGCTACTGACATTGATATCAAGATCGAACGCAATGTTGCATTAAGATTACCTGATTATAGCACAGAAATATGCAATGGTCAAAAACGAGCTACTAGACCGCCCACGTAAGCGCAGGCATACCTCGCTGAGTTATTAGTGACAACAAACCGAGTGAATACAGTTGAGAATCTGCGGAGTTCCAGGAAGTCTTGGTTATCGGAGAAGTGGACTCACATAAGGTATACGCAGATGTGAATGTGTTCACCACTATGTTCCAAATAAGCCGCATCTGAGAAACAGGAACGCTGCGGCGTTACCGTATTCTGTCGAGGCGTGACTGGAGTCACTAGAATGTTAGTTGTAAAACAGAGCCAAAAAATCGGTCGAAGACCCATGTAGTTTCTTCGAGCTACCGCACAAACACGGAGACTAGCAGACCGGTGTGCCCAAGTTGGTGTTATGAAGCAAGACCACTTTCGTCAATTCGGTCCAAATGAAAAAGCCGTGCAAAAGCTTTGGTGTGCGAAACTGAAGTGCCGTTAGTTAGCAAAAAATAAAAAAGCTCTGCAAAGCCCTTGACCGTTTGCCCATCAAATTGGAGATGTCTTCACTACCCGCCGTGTTACTTCGGAATGAATGAATGAATGCAATACCTGCCTTCCGATGTCTCAGCCGAGTTGAAGGATCCGCTGAGATTGGTTCTGGGTGACTACCCATACGATCCTCCAAAGGACGCAAGTTCAAAGTAGGCCGAATAGTCAGAGGCAAAATTGTGATATCGCTGGTTTAAATCGGTCGGCTTAGGCTTTCACTTCCCATCCGAACTGTTACGTTAGTTGAGGGTCTTTTGGATATGCGGGAGCTGGATGGTGCCATCTTGGGGCAGTTGTGGGCGAACAAGTCATCTGCCGTGCAAGGAATACTGACTGCAATGAATGGGTTCAGTTCGGCTGAAAGGTTGTCAGACCTGTCGCACAGGGTATCTACAGTCTTTTCGTCACAACCGGTATGTTCAGCAACCACAACCACACACCCGTCATCCAACGTGGCTTCAGGAATGAACCATAACTTGAAGCTTCTGATAGAGTGGATGTACGGCTGTACATACAACATGACTATGCAGCTCGACCAGTTAAAAAAGCACTCTCCTGAAACCTACTATTTGCCTTTTGAATATCAAGGATTGGTCGACCGACTTGCGGTTCATAACCGATTCCGAAGCTGAGCTTAACTATAATCCGCCGCAATCGGCCGGCCGATTTCAACCTCGCCAGTACACTTCAAAGGCCGCGAATCAAAGCTGCATAAGGACTTTCTGAGTAAGCCCACTCACTATCGACAATAGTCTCCGTCGACTTTTTCGGCGGATATTCTTGCCCGCAGACGTTCTGACGCCACCCATCGGTGCCGACTTTCTGATATGTTTTAACCTTTCTGTTGATGTCAAAAGGCACGAGCCTGTGGACAACACTACCACTTGCAGAGCAATCAACTACCGCATCAATCGGCATCCTACCCGCTCTTTCACCTACGCCGTCTCTTGCAGAACTGCTGGAGAAATGTCCCTCGTTAACTTGACCGTGTTCACATACCAAGACAGTTAGGCACAATGTGTTTCATCATAACACAACATGCAGTCCTCCGGTCTTCTCACGTCCACGCCGTTAACATCCTGGCAAGAGTAAAATGACCAGGGCTGAATTCAAACATATGATTTAGTCAGGCGAAATTCGACCCTCAACGGGCCCTTCGGTGGCATCGCAGTGATAGTGGTAGTATATTTTTCTCGACGTATCTGCAAGAAACACTCTTGGATGAGCGCAATCGCAACGGACAACTACAGACAACGCATAAAATTGAAATTAATGATCTTGCAATGTGAGGAAAGTAAAATCTGTCATCGGAAGAGACGTGATCAGGAAGAAAAGAACTGCAGTTCACGAAACTTGGACATATCCAACGTGAGGCAAAACAGTTCATATGTTCCGCAGATTTTGTTCAGAAGGTGTGATGTTGCAGTGATTTGGCTTTTACAAGGTTACCTCTGGTATTTTCAATAAGCCAAGGTCACGCCGGAAAGCACGTCCAAAAACATCATCAGTGAATCTCTTCCATCAACCGCTTCAGTTAGCGTTGAATAAAACATCGAAATAAACTAGTGTAGACGACAGGGGACGGGATATTCGAAAATCTGGCGAAAAGTTGAGCAGACCCCGAAATAGGATTTCGTCGACTGATCGAAAACGTCTGAAAGTTGAAAGTCTGGCAAATCGCTCGGCGAATACGTGGTTGTTATAGCATTTTGGGACATATAGGTAACTAGCAACCTGGTATAACGACCGCCTTTCGATTGCACATCTAAGAACCCATCCAGAATGTGAAAGACCCCCGTGAGACTGTCGGATAGCACTCACAAGACGGCCGTGTTGCCTGGTTAGCTTACGAATACGTATCGAGCGAGAAGAGTCTCATACCTGAACTATCCAGTTAATCTAATCCCCTCAGATAGATAATAATGGAACCAATCAAGCGTGGCGCACACTTAAATGCTGATAAAGAAACCTGCTAAATGAACGACATCAGAGAGCAGTTCCCGCTTGAACACAACGTCTCCACGCATTTTTCTCTCATCAATGAAGCTAAACAACACCCCATGTCTAAACACCTAGAGCTGTTCCACCCATTTGTCTGAACTCGCGAGCACAGTCACACTCTTTATGGATTGTTTCGTCGTGCATTGTGGTAGTTACCTAGTCAGAAGTAAATCTTGCTTGAGTGTTTGAGTACTCGACTATTGCAGAACCTACTTTGCAGTATATACCACTACCTTTTCTAAAATATCAATCTGCTCAATTTCGTCCTTGAACTATTTCACATGTATATGTGGTTCTGCTAACTTACGCGAAGCGAAACCGATGAAAAGCTTTTTCACAATCTTATCTCCTTATATTTCAGTCAGGTATTGTCTTTTCCTGCGAGGGTCTCTTAATACTTACGAAAAAGTAGCCCCGCTCTTTGCCAGTAAGTTAAAATTCTGTAGGGTGTTCCGTATAAAATTTGTCAACATGCCTAATCCTTGTGGTAGGTTGTTGTTCCTGCGTTATCAGTGATTGACTGAAATCACTACGAGATTTATGTGCACAAAATGCAAGGTTCAACTTCCGGGCATATGGTTTTCCACCACAGGAAGGGTTTCAATGAGCAGTCCTTTGGACCCGCCTGTATTGGTGTACTTCGTGGCTAACGCCGGAAACCCAGCAAAACAGCGTTGCACAGGCGTTACACAGAAAATACGTTGGCAACTTACGGGGACCCAAATAAGTTAAATAGAATGTTTACATTTTCAAGCATGTAATTTTCAACCTAAAGCTAGGTAGTCATTTTGGTATGCAAAAGCTGGACGGCATGACAGAAAATTCTATGTGAAGGAAGGCTACACGGGAGGTGCAATACGTGAAGTCAGAAAACCTCTTCCGCATGAAATATGAAAAGAATTTTTTGGTAGACAGTCGTTTTCCCGCATGTCAAGTGGTCTGAACTGACATGGGTAGTCACACGGTGAGAAATACCTAGCGTGCAGTACGCATTCATCGATGACTCTTCTGCTTAATGCATTCCCATTGTTAATGTGTGAGATGGGCATTGTGTAACATCAAGGCAAAGATCTTGAAGTACTTAAAATGGAACTAAGCACTATTTTATCAACACGGTGTAGCGAAATGCCCACTCCTGATTGTTCGACACTGAATTAGATGTGCCATTTTTGTACAAAAATGTGCCAATGCGATTCGAGCATGACAAGCAACAAGTTCCAGTAGGGAAAGCCACATTGTGGATACGAATGAAGACAGCGCCATGACACAATGCGTTGCAATCATAACGCAACCAGGACCGTGGTAGTCTGGTCGACCATGCTGTGGGTGACAGACGCTGGAAACCGTAAGGCCTAAACAAGGGGTTTCTGTACACATGAGGGTGTATTGGTCGATCGAATTTCGATTGTCTCAGCTGTGGCCAAAATTCAACATCTTGCAACCTCCGACCGACCGTCTTCGCCTGAGAACGGAAAACGGAGAGTTGCAGCGGGCCATAGCGTGCTTCTGGTGGTTGCTCTGAGGCCCTTGAAACACTCCATCAAACTAGAGACGTCATTGTCGCACCACAGTGATTGCGCATAACCAAGCGTGATTCTCACATATGAGTTGAGAAATATATATTTTCATCATTATTATTATTATTATTACTGTTGCTGAGGCGATTGTGGATATGGAGTAGACTTAGCAGTAATGCTCCCATCTAATCCACTCTCTCTTACGCCCTTAAAAGCTGGCGATCCCTTGGATAAATTTTTGGATTCCATGTAGGGCAAGGGGACAGGTGAGCAGCAAAGTCCGAGTGTGAAACTTCCGAGCTCGTGGCTCGGATTCGAAAGTAGGCTGTAAGAGCGCTTTTCACGTTTAAGCGCGGTGTTTCCTTCGTTGGCCCAATTAAACCAGGAGCCCTTATGCTTCACAACTGGGTCTCATTCAAATGTCTACAAATATCTCTCAACTAGAGAAGACCTGTTCAGTGAGATCCGCAATTAACAAAGTGATTAACACATTGCACGACGGAACGTTGCATAAAAAGTGTGACTGTACTGTCCACTATGGTTATCGACAGACGACATTGAAAAGCCCAAGGTATTACAAGACAATGCTCCGTTCTCTCACGTGATGAGAGTTATTTCATACAATGTTGCTCCCTAATGATCCAGCTCGTGTCTATGCCGTATTCGTCCGCTGACATTTAAATAATGAAATCCATGCTGTTGTCTCACTACGGAATAATGGTTGTGTAAGTATTATAGCGCAACCGTCCTTCTTCACTAGACTCCCCCTCCCGCAAGGGTTTTTCAGTTGTGGCAGAAGATGTTCAGGTTCTCTTCGTTCGCTCAATGATCAGCGTGCTGACCTCGGTGCTGTTGACTCACCTGGTGCGCATTCTATTCTGATCGGGGTGTCATACCATCTACAAATCTGACTTCCGTGCATTCGATGATTTTTGTTCTCATTCTTTATCGGAGAGCGTGGGCAACGAAGTCCAACCACTGCATACAGTCCCCTCCACTTTGACGGGAACTTTCAAGATTCAGGACTTGTTGCCCTCATGCTCCCTCGGTTCTCGGTATTTGGCCGCAGAGCCAATTTGAAACATATTCCTTCAACCCGACAACCTCGCAACTGGCTGCTCACTTGAAACACCGTGTGCGACTATCAATTTTAAACTGACCAACCTTCCAGCTTCTGCTAATTGTCGCTTGCTCATCCGTCGGCCACTCCGTAAACCACTCTCGTGATTGACTGGCAAACGTGGCACGCGCCTACATATTAGCTCGAATGGTGGTCTCCTGGTTGTTTCATGTGGCGAACAGCAGTGAGCCAACAGAATAAGCGGTAGCGATTCCTTCGGACTTCCGCTTTTACCGAGAAGTCCCTCCGCGACCGTGCGAACTTTTCTTCCTCTCAGTCCGTTTGACTGGGAATGGTATGGGTTGTGAGCACTTTCTTGTTTTTCAAGCGTTTCAAACAGTTCGTGGACTACTCACTTTAAAAACAAATAATATAGCTAATGATAATAATAATAATAATAATAATAATAATAATAATAAGAAACTTCTCAACGCATATGTGAGAAGCACGCTGGGTCATGCGCGATCACTGTAAATATTTACAAACAATACACAAACGAATAAGAATTAGTATGAAAAACGTGAAGCCCTCCGTCAAGAAGGACGTGGTCAAAAGGCAAATGACTGAAGTTCATGAAACGCGGTATTTCGTGATCTACAACGATGTATTCCACCACCGCCCTGAAAACAGTGTTTGCGAGCTGATCTGGTGTAGCAACCTTATTCACGCACCTTGTGAAGTGCTCAGTCGTGACTGTGACTTATTGTTTTCCGGAGATGGTTACTGGAAAATTGCCCATCACATCTGTTGACCACAATTCCTTAATTTCAGTGACCAGGATCGGCTGCGTGGGATACTGACTGAAGTGTTTAGTGCTGTTCAGTAACTGACATTACTGGCACGCCCGCACATGGCTGTTAACATCCTTCTTCATTCCCGGCCAGTATGCTCTTTGTTTCAGCATTTTGTGGGTTCGATAACATCCCGTATGAGCCAGCTGATGACATTCTTCCACAATTGTCGCCCTCATCTTTGCCCGCAGTTGGCGCATCAAAATTCTGGCACTTGTCAGTTGTATATCGGACTATTGCATTTTGAAAGCTTTCAATTCCGGACTAACCTCGTTTTCTGGTGGTTTTCCTCCCGACAAGAGTCGGTCAGTCGCTATATCCATCCTCTGCGCCGCTTGCAACCCTCCGTGGCCACTTTCCACTTAGATACCGTACACTCCGGCCACGTCATCTTGAACCTCATCCAGGTGCTGCGTCTGGGAAAACGAATCTGGCACACAGTTCTCTTTTCCGGCCACATGGCGAACTGTGAAACCGTTCTGCCGTGGTCGAATCGCCCAACGAGCCTGCCTTTCTCAGCGGACCTCCGCCAACTTAATCCATTCTGACGGTTTGTGGTCGGTCTTAACATAGAAATGTCGGCAGAGCAAGTACGGCATCCATTTTCCCAAGGTACCTAGGATCGCCAAACGCTCCTTCTTTTTCGTTGAGTAGTTCCGTTTGACAGGACTTAGCACCCGACTGGCATGTTCCACAACACCGTCCCGCCTCCTACATCACTCGCATCCGTCGCGACAGTGAAGTTTTGTCCAGTCACTGGCAACTTTAGGGTAATATTTTTCTTATTCAACAGTTGTTGGACCTCAACGAACGCCTGACTGGCCTCCTCTGACCAATGAAATCGGCAAACCTTCTTCAGAATTTCGTATAATGGATTCGCGAGGTCATGAACGTTTCTGGTGAAGCGGCTGTAGAGCCCAACGAGACCGAAAAACTGTCGCAGCGTCCTCTTCGACGCTGGCACCGGAATTGCCTCAACCGTCATCGGTTTCTCGGGCAATGGCTGGACCTCCACTTGACCGAACTTGTGACCGAGAAGGACTATTGTTTGTTTCGCCAGTTGAGGCTCTGAACTGATGAGTAGTAGGCCAGCGTTTTTAATCTTCTGCAGCACCACTGGAACGTGTACTGTATGTTCTAACTTATTCGCTTTGCAAATGACGATGTCGTCCCCAGGGACGATAGTATTGCTTAGTCCGTCCAACAACTTCAGCATCAGTCGTCTGAACGCAAAAATGGGGCGCCTCAGAGTCCGGATGGCATCCGTTTGAAGCGGTATTGCTTTTCTCTCATTGTGAACGCTGTGTTATCTTGGTCCGATCGTTTGATTAGAACCTGCCAACGTCCCGATCATGAGCTCGACACTGTAAATACCCTGGCGTTCTGTAGCTTATTGAAAGTATCCGCCACCGCCGGGATTGCCGCGGTTTTATTGGTCGTAATCACATTGAGCCGCCCGAGGCCAACACAAAATCGAAACTTACTTAGGCTTTCCTACCGACAATACGGGAGGACTAAATGCGGTATCAGCCCTCTGGATGATTTCTTCCTTCAGTCGTCGTTCAATTTTCAACTGCTAGTATATTGTAGTTTTTCAGGGGCCGAATCGTCGAAATCACCTCGACTTGATGAGGATTTCGTGTTCAACCCAGTCACGGTAACCATACGATTCCTGATACGTAGTGAACAAGTCTTGGAATTTGCGTATCGCTTCATTCAACGAGCGAGTGCCGCAAGTTGACATTGCTTTGGTTGTATTCACTCCAGTTTGTCCAAACTGGCGTTTGGGCTGTTTCATTAATGGAACTACTTCATACTTCTTCACGAGTTTACCATGCTTCAAATCAACCACGGTCTCAATGCCGTCAAGAAAATCCGCTCCCAAGATAGTCTGACGTGCGTCTGGAGAAGTGACAGAAGGCTGTTTGACTACGTGAGCATCGGTTCGGACACCAAATTTTGCCAGGCCATTAGCTTTAAGAGTAAACCCACCGACCGTTCGGACTCTCATCGCACACGGCTGCACAATCTTTCCTGTCCTTGGCCCAATCAATGAAATCGCAGCCCCAAAGTCAGTCAAACACTACTCCGAGATACCATCCACTTCTTACCTACCCTGAACTGCTGGTTTATTAAGCACCCCTATTACTGGATCTCCTTCCCAAACATAGAACATTCGATGAAACGTTTGTTCAGGTAAGACCTATTCTTGCCGAGTGGGCAAAGTCTTTTCTAGTGTCCACGTCCTCCGTATCTGTAACAGATGTCGTCACGGTTCTCCCCCTTCTCCACTTTCAAAACCGCAAATCCACGGGTCAACTTTTCCACTGTTGTCCCCAACATGCTGACTGTCGCGGAATTTTATGCCAGCAATTGTCGGGCTCAATCGGCCAACTGTTCCAGCGTCATCGAATACGAGATGAGAGTAACCCTGAGCTGATCCCGGACAGTTGGTACCACATCGTTTAAGAACTGTTCCGTCAGCAGGCGTTGTTCCCAGTCGTGGTCCAAATGTGGCAGAGCTTTCGGCAACGCTGCCCACAGAAACATGACGTAAACAACAGTGTCGTCTCCTGGTTCAAGCAGGGCGCCCTTGAACTCTTCCATTGCCCCCTGGCAGTCGGTGGAGCTGTCAAGCCCAATGATAAGCTTCTCCCACGCGATGACATGCCCCAAATTCACAAGGCCTGTTTGCGCCGAATCCAGCACATCCCTGCTGTTAAGCAGCATCCGCAGAGCCGGTGGCTTCCTGGGGTCCGCCTATACTCCAGCTACCTCTGCCACGTCTTCGAAGTCCTCCATAAAACTCCGAACATCCACATCTCCAAACGGTTGCGGCCAAAGGGTCTTCAACTACCAATCCTGATCACCGCACCGAAAGGTATGAACTGACAACGCGGATGGCATAGAGGTAAGTGATTCGTAAAACCAGCATGCGGGCTATGCCTCTCAACCGGACTACGATAAAAAACACTCATTAGCGCACAACACTAGTCCCGAGAAGTCCCGCTCGCTATGAAAGTCAATGCTCAATTCTTTTATGTAGCGACATGCAATACTGCTCCCTAATGATCCAGCCCGTGTCTCTCCCATAATTTTCCTGCAACCATTTCAATGTTGAAATCTCTGCTGTTGCCTCACTACGGAATAGTGGTGGTGTAAGTGGTATGGTGCAACCGCCCGTTCTCACTACACTAATTATGAAATTCTGCGCGTTGTACAGGCTGTTCTACAGAAGAAGGCAAACTGGTATGCATGATTGAATGCAACGTCGGCCGAAAGTTTGTTCTTTAACTAATAGTAGGTCGTAATGTCTAGATGAAAATCTCACATATTCATACCATAATCTATGTATCCCCAATGGCTTCACTGCTCCAGGTTTTTGCCGTCTCCAACACCGGGTAACATTCGGTAGAGATGGAACGGTAAATGGCGTTTCTCGGTCGTTCAGGCGAACCACCGTTGGCTTATTATTCACTAGGATGGGGCTATTTCTGCAGGTTGACCGTCCTTTCTAATAATCTCTTCGATATGTAGTAATATAAAAGATGTATGACCTACATGTTCCTTTGCGGTTAACAGAGAAGCCATAACGGAAAGATCGGCTCTTCGTCTAATCTGTTTTTAACTCTGGAAGAACCATGTGTTGTACGCTCACGTCTACATCAATTATACCACCATTTACTAGACTATTCTAAGGCTCCAGATGTTGGTATGGGTCTTTATGCATTAAACTAAAAGGAAGTGTGAGTGTGGCTTGTCAAAACCGGCGTAAGATACCCTCGAGTGTCATTTAAAGAATATTATTAATTCGATGTAAACGAACGTACACATGCGTGTATATGCATACATATGTGCCCGCTTCTCAGGACAGACCAGAAAATATCACCTATTACTAGCCTAAGAAAATCACTTGCAAACAATTGCCTGTGTGGCAACGACATAGTTCGTTGAGGAAAACTGGCAAATTAGTTATACAAAGGGTAAAAGTTGGCAGGATGAACACAATTAGGTCAAAAACTAGATCACGTGCACATTACTGAGATCAGCCGCCTCACCTAAAGATACCTTCGTGTAACAAAGCCACACATTGAAAGGGCAATTTTCTTCAGTGTGTCGTTTGGATTACGTGGAATTTTAAGAAAAGCGGCGATGTCCTTCAACATTTGTGCACACTATTCCGTACTGAACAGCTCCAGGACTTTCAGTGGTCGTTTCCTCAAACAGATTTGTGATCAGCAAGAAGAGACGCAGCGGAATTTCACATTTTGATATTTAAGAAAGCACACATCTGTATCACATTGGATCTAATTCCTGGTACACTTATTGACCAGATGTCATAAACAATGTCATAAACAATTGGCAGCCCTGTTTGGTGCCGATTTGAGTACCTTCTTCTGGTTTGGATTCCGATAAAATGTACCAAAAATAATTGAGCTATAGTTTACTTCATCCCCGTCGTCTGATTTTTCCGTTGACACTTCGGAAACCTGAGCCTCTGTAGGAAGGCGTAGTGATAATATCTGCTTTCTTCTGTAGATCTTTAAATGCCGTTATGTTATGGTGCTCTCTACAACTTTCATCCCGAACCGCCCATGCGATTTTGCCAGCAGTATCATCGCTTCAACTGGTTAGGTAGAGCATCAAACAGGGTTTCTCCTACAGGTGAACGGTGCAGGATGGTGAAATACGAGGGCTCAAAACAGGTCGAAACTTTTCTCTTAGTTTATACCTGCCCATATTTAGAACAATGAAATAATGATAATAATATATATTTCTCAACGCATACGTGAGACGCACACTTGGTTGTGCGCGATCACTGTAGATATTTACAAACCAAACAAAAACGAATAATTAAACAGCAGCACAAAGTTTGTTTCAAGAATTACGTGGTCAAAGAGAAAATGACTGTAGTTCATGGAACTTTGTAGCACGCAACAGAGAAATAGATAGTTTGCTCATTTCACCGATTCAGTTTGAAAAAATGGGATGTTACAATAATTCACTGTTTACAAGGTTGTGGGATGAGCGATTTTTCAAATATTTCAAGGTCATTCCGGGAGGATGTCGGGAGCCGGTTTCCTTTCATACAGGGGAAAAAATAATTTGAACCGCTAAATAATGCACTGCGTGACCTTGAAGCCGAATTTTCTCATTGGTTGACCAAGCCGTACGCCGTTAGCAGACATATGTGTAGTATGCACGACAAATATTAAATATATATGTAGACTAAATATACCAGAAATACCTAAGGTGTATGGGGAAATATCTGCGAACATGTGAAAGCACGTGGTGACTGATGTATA
>QNGE01005326.1:0-45456 GCA_008508345.1 Paragonimus westermani | reverse complement strand
CGCGTACAGATTGAATTGGAAGTGGTAGTTCCTACATGGTTGTTTTGGTCATCTTTCAGATCGCTACCTCAATGTTGTGCACGAAGACCCTGAGTCAACGGACAGTAAGACGAGCAAGGAGGACGATTGCTTTTAAACGTAACCCTGTCACGAAACTGCACTTTTTTGGTTATTCTAGTATGGCCGCGTATTGCGTAATATACCTTTGGACACAATCTCTGTCTTCCCTTCTGGTTGCATGATAAAATATCGTCTAGAAATTAACCAACGCATTTGCAGAAGGCACCAAATTGTACACGAGAGCCTTTAAAAATAGATGAATGCCTTTTTTCAGTAGTGATGTTGAAGTTAGATGAGACCGAGATGGTGCAATCTCATTTCTAACTAATGTGCAGTTAGATACTGACCAGTTCATTGATAAAAGTGAACGTCAAATGGACCATCAACTTTGTGCGCTGCATTATATGCTTGTAAAGGTATACTCGCTTTGAAGTTCGGCCGGAATCGTTGCATAGCGTGCATAACGAACTATAAGCATGTTGATAAATCCCAAAACTCTTTACCCAATCCCGCCCAATTAAAACCCCACTGCTCGGTCCATTTCGAACTGTACTGTTAGCAAATCAAGATAATTGCGGCTACCTGGTTATGTCTCTCTAGCGACAGAGCATTGGGAATCATATTCTCTTCCAAGTATTCGTTGTTATCTTAAATTGGGGGTGTCTTTTTGTCAGGTTTTAAGTATTTAGGAGAACTGTTCTCCAGTTGCGAAGTTTCAGCAATTGCCGAAGAACAGACAATAAAACCAGTAATAGCATCTGTGACGCGATTTTTTGATGTGGTTACCAATATTTTTATGTTCACTGAGTCATATTGTGACTGAAAGTTTACTGATCGTTTGATTACTAACTCTGAAACATCGGAGTTTCTGGGCGATTCATTCTGTGACCACGTTACCATGTATGGTAATATGCTTTATAAATATTATGTAATATATCAGGGCAGTATGGAAAGAAGTGTATTTTTTTGATGTCATGATAAGTACGAATCAGAGAAGAGAGGATTGTGGGGATAGGCATGTGACAGAAATATAATCAAGAGTCTGCAGTGTTCTACCAACAACCGATTTTTAGCAGGTAAATAGAAGACTATGGCGGCTTGATTTCTACAGGCAAACTGTACTTCGTCAATCGAGAAAAATCAACTGGGTGGTACTTCTCAATTAACCGCACAGTAGGATGTGGCAGCTTGCCTGTTCTGAGTATTCAGTCAGTCGGCCAAACTGGATGATACTCAGGGTTGTGATCAGATAAACCTGGCATAGTGCAGCCTTCTGGCTCGTGCTGAGCGGTTAGGGGAAAGGAGTAGGTCACCCAAAATCACTCCTTTTTAATTGTCATGAGAGAGCGTTTTGATGAGTGTCATGAGTTGTGTAACCACAGATAAGAATCGAGAATAAAAAGATTATCATGATCTTGACGGCAATTGTAGTTGCCACCTTTGTCAATACAACTGACATAATTTCGAACATAATATGAACACCAGTTCACCTTTGAGTTCACTTCAGTCGTTGTCGGCATGTGCATCAAAAACACTGGAAACTATGACAGCACTTAACTTCTGGCTAGGTGATCTCAAGATTTTCCTGTGCTGTCGAAGCTATGTGATTTCAATTAAGTGAAGTATGGCACACAATTTGTATGGTCGAGCAGCTGAATTTGTGACATTACATAGTACATTGCCAACTCACTGAGAATGAAGCCACAGTAGGCTGTTTTACAGTTCACCTTATAAGTTTACTGACCGCCCAGCAAAATATCACTTGATTTCTAACAGTGTCTTATCAATCTTTTGCCGGCTGGAACAGTTATTCTTCGGAATACCTAAAGTAAGCGATACCAGTAACTCATATTCAGGTACATGCTGTGCCCACAGCATTAGGCTTCGCCGTCAACCGAGTGAAGCTTTAACGTGGCAGTTACGTGTTTGACAATGCCTCAAAAATTACCCTGAGACATTCACGTGTGGGAACGAGAGAGACATAATGCGTGCATCATCGCCTGTATGGTCTGTCACTAGTGTTGACAATTTCGAATAGTACATTAACATTGCTCAATATGAGTAAGTTCATATAAGGTAAGTTGAAAAACTGGATTTCCAAAGGTTTAACAAAAAGGTGAGGTTTCACAGCTTTTTTAAAATTAGAGTGTTGTGACTAGTAACTATTACGAGGAAAGCGAGTAAATAGGAGTTTCAGCTGACACTCGTAGACTGAAACTTGTAACTGATAATCCAGATAACAAGATTTTCCAGAAACACTTGTGTTTATCACTCTAAGATGCAAGAAAATACAACTACGACCTAATTATCATGCTTAGCAAGCACAAATATAATGAGTATTATTCGTTCAAGAGTGATTCTCTGTCTCCTACCGGGATGAAACATATTGTTCTTCTAATAAATTTGGAAGAAACAGACGGAACATGGTAAGTGATAGATGCACGCATTTCTTATTTGCTCATCGATACCAAATCTACAACAAAAATCAGTGGTTTTAATCTAAAAACAACTGGAGAGTAAAAAATCAGTCAGTGATTTAAGGAAAATAACTGGGGCCAGATCAACGTCAAGCTGACGGATGGTGTTTAGTGAACACACGAAGTCAATTTCATCAAGCCTTTTTCGATTAAAAATAACAAATTGATAAAATCTCGAAGGGGAATGGTGTAATAAGGTTCTGATTGTACAAGTTACGTTGATAACAAAACCAGTGGTCAGGACATGTTCACCACATGTAGGAGCTGACTGGTTGCTTATATCAACAACACTGCGGTTCTGAGCACTATTCACAGGCGAGTGTGGCGGAATGTTTACACTTCGGTCAAGTCTAAGGCAATAATAGTGACAGAATGATCGAACCTAAAAAACGCCTTAACGGATTTCTGATGGACGACGTTACACTAATAATGGGCTGCTTTCAGGGTATAAAATGTGACCGGAACATTCAGCAGCGAAAAGTACCGACGAACTACGTGTGTTCAATTACATAATGCGATTCACCAGTAAAGTAATGCAACACTATTTGTAAAGTACAATGTGTTTTTTTAATTCATGCCGTTCATTTGACATTGAATTGTGTAAAAGTGTCATCAAGGGTGTACCAGTCAGAAGCTACGTGACTCAGATAATCTTTCTTGGGCCCTGGTTTAGGTGTGCATGTTGTGGCACGGTTCCGTTTAAAATTCTATCATTCATGTTGTTGCTGGCAGTCATTGGTGTTTCGTGTCATACCGTTAGCTTTTTCCTTGATTTTCGAAATCTGGCGCACACAACTTTATCTATTAGTAATGTTCGTTTTGTATCCAACATGTGGTAATTTGTCAGTATTCATAACACGTTGCAGTAAGAGGTTCCTCAGGTTGATTCGCCATTTTAGGGGCTCTCTTTTTGATACACTGGAAACAGTGAGGTTGAAAATAGACAAAATATCACTTAGCAGGTTTAGTCAGATACGAGATTTCGACCAGCCTCAGAAAACCGAATAGCAAGGTTATTGTCTGGAGTCAACGGCACCGGTAGTGTTTGTTGTCAAGACGTTCAGGCGACCTGATCATTGTTAATAGGCGAGAGTGGTTGAGTGTTGTGATTCGACAATTTGGTCATACCTAATGTGAGGCCAATAGCGCAGTGGTCAACACAGCTATCTCATGACAGCTTGGCCGGAGTTCTCGTTCCGTCCGTCGTAAGGGTATGCACTACTGATGAACCCTCTAATGAGAGAAAAACTTGAGTCTAGTGCTTCCTTTCGAAAGAGGCTGGTTGGGGTGTCCATCCAACTGCAAAGTCCGCGACGAAATGTGAGTGATCTTCAGCCCAAAATTAACAAGATTCCCGACTACTCAGTTAGACAGTGAATATATCGTTGCTCTAGACTGTACGCAAGCAGAGATATGTACAGCGCAATGCGTGTATACTACGCTCAGTTTAATTTATGAATTCGACTTACGACAAGCTTAAATCCGCTAAACTGTTACACAGTTAGAGGGGGCAAATCTAGGGTGGTGGATTCACCCCGGGACAGACAAACTGGCAAGTCTGTAAAATGTAATCGATAGCTCTGCTGACCTGGACGTTTCAATGTGACGGAATATCCAAACTTCGGCTAGGCAATGATTGATTTAAAATCCGCGGATTCAATTTGATTAGCATAATTTTGCATTTCAAATTATAAATTTGTCCATACATTGCCCCGGGGGGATCGTAGATGTGGTAATGGAAACCGATTCTGTCGGTCAACTATTAAATTAGTTGTCAAACTGGTTGGTTAGCAGCCAAGTTCCTCAACATCATTTTCTGAAGTACCAGATAGGTGAAACTCGTCAGGCAATATTTATATCACACAACGATTAATTACACCTCTGTTTTATTTAAACTAACGAACGCCACATTTAGTTAAGTTGAATGACAATTATTTAACAGCAACCTTTTGCTGAACGTTGGATATTTAAATAGATGAGTCCTGGTCATAAATGAATCTGTCGTTAATTTCCTTCTAATCTGGCCTACTGCAGCATGAGACGAACAGTAACTTCTGATTACTAGTTATCAAGTATCGATTTAAAAATGATACGATTAGGAATCCCATACTGAAGTATCAAAAGTGGGCCGCCAGACCGGAACTGCGCTTCTGAAAAGTGCCCAAAGTCGGTTTAATAAACAACTTTATAATCGCATCGCCATTTTAAGTTTCGGAAAGGCGGCCATTCTTAAAATACAACTTAGAATTAGTTAGCGGATAAAAAACGGCAGTCAAACTCAACCACAGTATTTTGAATATATTGCAAGCGCAATTCCGCATATCCTGAACAACAGCTGACTGGGAACATCTGTGTGTTGTCCAGCATATCTTTAGTCCACTGTAGTGGTCTGTTAATCACTCCTCAAGAGAACTCAGCTTGGTGTCATGAATGTGAGAATTGAATGGGATGTTAATACTCTCTAAAAACAAACCTGTCCAGATAACTTCTGGTTTCAGTTTAGTTGCACTAGAAATTCAAAAATTTGTACAATTACTGATGTAACCATATTGAGCTGTACAAGAAAGAGTTAATTGGGATAAATAAACTGTATCTGAGACAAGATGATACTGTGAGCAAAATCTATACAAAAAGTGTATGTCATCGTTGATATATCAGAGTTTGTAAGTTATAAGGATTATTTCGGGAAATGATTGTTAACGCCAGCCTTACGACCACTGACGATACCTTTTTATTGATGTCAGGGTGGTCAACAGGCTGTTGGCAGCAAGCCTAGATATTGTGCTTAAAGTATAGGTGTGTTACTTAGCAGAAACTGGTAGAGTCAAAATACGAGGACTGTAATTTAAATAAGGCTGCGGATTAAACCGAACACTAAATTTTTAGCTGGATATGTAAATATATGCGCCTAGGTCCTATTCGTGGCCAGCGATACTCCGCTGTTCTGCTCAAAGTGGCGAGTAGTGCAGCACAACTGACGACGATGCTAACATTCACTAGTTGAACGTTGTTTTGTTGCAAAGGTTGGGATAAATCCCATGGGCGCCAGTTGAAATGAAGTCGCGGACTAAAACATTCCCGTTTTATGGCTGGATTCGTTCTCGTTGTATACTGCGCGTTTCAGTGATCAGTTACTTGTAGCAAATATACATGCCCTGATGGATACATTATTGATTCAGGTTTCCACACTTTTAGTTAAGCTACATGTCTTTTCCTAATAAGTCGCTTCTGCAACAGTGTGGAGACTCTACCGTTCAGTCGAAGGTATCATTTGTTCGGAAGCACCGTCTCAGTGATCTGGGACGAATGGATCACCGCTCGTGTGTTATTGTTCTACCTCTACTATGATTGATCGAAGATAATCAGTGTCCAGATCGTTGTGTATAAAAATCGATTTCTGGATTTCGCCAAAAACGATTATTCGACCTTGCGTTATTCATTTTCAGAAAGTTTTTTGTTAAAATTGCTGGACTATTAGGTGATGCATCAGATCTAGCAATCTTTATTCCACCGTACTGAATACCTGGTTTTTGATAGCGCTCACCCACTTCCTCATCGAATACATTGATACTGAGTAATTTGCCTTTGCCTGTTCAGCATTGATTGAACTCTTGTTTAGCTGTATTGGTGTTTTTACCTCAAAAAATTTATCGCGCCTTATTCCCTGACGCATATAAGTAATTACAAAAGTCTGTCAGGCAACAACCATCCTCTTGATAAACAGATTGGGGATAACACAAAGTTACGTGGTTGAAACGTAGAGTGTCACAACTTGCTCGTAACGTTGTGTTATTCCCGATCTGTTTATCAATAACATATTAAACATGACGCCCAAACTGTTCAACTTCATTCGTGCTAAATTTGTGCGGATATTTTACAAAAACCATTCTCCTTGTGAATATTTTTCAACCGTACGGTGGTGCTTTTTCATATAACTCCAGTTAAGCTACTTTTGTCGAAATTAATAATTTTGATTTCGAGTAAGTAGTGGGGATTTGAGAACTTCATGTCTGAAGATCCTTCTGTTACTGAAAACATGTTGACCTGAGTTGTCGTTGGACTACTTCGATCATAAGCGGGATAACAAGTGTGAATTTTCAACGGTGACTTCAAGATCACACAATTTACCTACAAGGATGGGGACCGTTTCAGTCTAGAGCCTGCGGTTTAACCAGCAGAATGGTATGAAAACTTTTCTTGAGCTGTTTTGTTACTACTGACTGCAATTTTAGTGACGTCCATCTCCCAGCTATACCGTGTTCAACAATGCGACATGTTCTGTGACGTTTTTCAAAGGGGTGAAGTTCCTCTCATTCACACAGCCTACCGGGTGGTTGAACCGTAGAGTATTACAACTTGCTCGTAACGTTGTGTTATTTCCAATATGTTTATCAATTCTATAAAAGTACGTTTTGTACGCAGACTGTTTGACAGATTCTTGCGACAGTGCCAAAAAAGCAAAGCCAACGACACATGAGTCAAGTGTGACAGAGTTCGCGTGAACCTGCAGGATGGTCGCTTTTCATCTATTTTGCAAGAGAGAGCTCAAAACAATGAGGAACGAACGCTCTGCATTCAAAGGATGCAAGGCATTGACGGAGTACTGATGAAACAAGTAATGCATATAATGTATTCACCGAATTCTACGTAAAACTCTAGCAAGTCTACACAGAACACAGGATTGATCATTTATTTCGCAGATCACTTATTTTGAACCTCATGACGCATGTATGTGGCATAGTAGACGAGCCAGTATAAACTTGCAAGGGTCTACTGGTCAAATTTAGAGTGCATAGCGGTGCGTTACATAAACGGTGAGGAAACTTGTTTTGTCCATTTCCCCTTTGATAAAAGCACTCTCTTCTAACAAATAAGGTTTACGTTTTCATAAAACGACTAATTAATTCGCCAAATTATTTAATAAAATCTCATTTCGAGTGCGCGGTAGGAGTTTTCACAAACATAACGTAGTCGCCTACAAAAACGTTATAATACCGTAACATTTAGGACCAAAATCTAGATATTTGTTCACTCGGAACGGTAATGCCATACATTTGGTTGAAGACCGCAGTGCATGATGCACACACTTTCGGTGAACTAACAAGCAAAACTATGTCAAATGTTTCTTGCAGGGGCACTTGGTTATCACCTGAAAATCAGGCTTAGCGTAAGCATTCAGCGTGAAGAGATGAGATAAACGTTCTCCAGTTTATAAATACTGATACACGTGACCGTTTCGAGTGCCTCGTTAAAATGAGTGGTATTATTTACATATCTGACCTTACCAGGGCTGCATGCATAGTTTGAGGTGAGCTGAAAATATCGCAGTTTCTTCCAAGTAAAACATGCATTAAACAACACACGAAACTTCACGTTTTCATATACTGGTAGTCGAATCCTACAAACAGTTCTTGTCACATGGAATCACGTTGTCCACCATACTCTTCTAGGTAAACTTCGCTGTCGGACAGCAAAACAGCTTACTTCTAGTCTGGATGTTCCCGGAGAGTTTGATCGATAGAGACCTCGATTTAGGCCCATTGATCTGTCCAAGTCATCCAGTTGTATTGCGGTCATACTCGTGAATCTTTGTCAGCACCGGTAATTGCGTATACTTGGTTACTAAAAGAGATATATTGCCAGGTTTTCAGAGGTCCAGCTGTTTTGAGAACGATACACTCGAAGCACAGCCGACGTATTTGGGCGAAATAGGCTGCGATTGCACAAGGCCACGAAACGAG
The DNA here is from genome assembly GCA_008508345.1 of Paragonimus westermani. NCBI lineage: Eukaryota > Metazoa > Platyhelminthes > Trematoda > Plagiorchiida > Troglotrematidae > Paragonimus > Paragonimus westermani. The sequence goes on along the minus strand of QNGE01005326.1, from coordinate 37,178 downwards.
TGACGAAATTCCACGCAGATTGTTGTGATCACGTCAGATAACCGCAACAACCGGACGGCCTTTGAACCAAGTCAAGCGGATGTGTGTAAAGATTATCTATTTCGCGTGATAATATGCGTGGGTTTACCAGGGTTTCCGGAGCAACAACTGTGACCCGTTTATTCCCAAATCACCCGACCTAGGCCATCGCACCGCACACTTACAATTACGCTGTCCCCTTCATGTTGGGATGCGTCTAACCTAAAGAAACTAAACACAAGCGAGGATTGATGACTACCAACAAGCAAGTCACACACTTGTACAACTAACCAATGATCGTCTTTGTGCCAGGGATGTTTACCCCTGGTCTAGCACCCGTCTGAAAGGTAGGATGTGTGCTGACAATCTGCTAGCAGCCCCCGTTCGATAGTCGAAAGTGGGCGGACACACCTGGCACCTACACATCCGCACCAGCCTGCATGAGACATGCACTGTGCCTCAGCACCTTCGGGGTCACAAGGTTCTCCATGGTTAGGTGATTAGTATTTGACCATTTGTTATCGATTAGCAGTCGTTTATGATACAAGGAAATTGTGTCAATCGCGTGTTGTCCGAAACAAGATTGTTCTTTATGCGACTGTTTACATCTTGTCTCGGATTGTTCGAAGGACGGAAACAGTAGTGTTGTTAGTTTCATGATGGCTTCATTCGATGATGCTAATTACAGTTTTTAGATGTACGTTTGTGCTTAATCGCGTAGGTAGGCGCACTTTGATGTCCGTGGAGTCTTAAAATGGCGACGATTTTTAATTTCTAGTTCAACTACGTTAGTTGGCACTAACCATAGATATCTGTGAGAGGGGCAAGTGTACTAATATGCAATCGAAAATGATCTCAATCCAGTTAATACATTTGTAACGGCACAGAAGAAAGGACATACCAATTGGACTGTCATGTAGACAAATTTAAAATGAGCGAAGAGGACATTTAATTACAGCATGACTGATAGTGATGTGGTCGAGTGCTGTCAGGATGTACCTAAATGGCCGACGAAGAATATCGCGTGTTTATCATCGATTCATTTTATAAACTTTCTGATTTTTTTCCCAAAATGCTGAAGGATATGTCAACATCTATTTAAAAGAACACCTAGTTCCGGCTTCACTGGGGCCTGATGTGTGTTAGCAGTAAAATGGCTAATATGGGCGCAAAAATGCAAGTTTTACTTTGTATCTCCAAACAGCATGAAACGCTGTGCAACAGTGTGTATAGCGTGCAACTGATCAAGCCCACTGGTGCAAGACGAACGACAAGGCAACTATAGACAAAAGACAAATTGACTTAATGATGTCAGCTTGTCAGAAAACAGCAACAGTTTCAGTTGTCGGATAGATGGAGATCACATCAGGAACTTTATCCATCCAACCGTGGTCACTTGAAAGTTCGTATAAGCGAATGCCTCGTCATCATATCATGACGGCTGACTGTATCAACCTGTGACTTAGCGCAATCGAAAGTTCTCAAACCTTAAAACACGTTCAGTGCTCTATGCCTTTCCCATAAAGAAATGCATCTTTTTGCAGTGGGCACATGTCACCGCTCTTCTGAGGCGGTCTGAAAATAAAGCGAAAGTTTGGAATTGCCAGGCTGATCACCCTGTGTGATTCTTTGCTGACTTTGTGCGACAATTAAACCCGTGCTGGATACCCAACTAACAGCAACCATTAGAGCCACTGTTGATACTTTGACTAGATAGACAGAATAGTTTAGTCAACACAAGTAAGTCAATTTTGAAACTTTCGATCGTGGTTTTGAAGCCCTGATTTACTGAGTTATCTTCAGCAGAGGAACGATTTTGGTCAGATTTTTTTTGTTCCTAGGTGAACAAAGAAGTCAAAACCCAGTTTTTGCATAATGTATCCCTCGAACACAATTCGCTGCCTTTCATCAGGTACATACTTCAGTCTGGGGGTGTATACAACAAAGTTGACTAGGTTTCCGCACCAAATTTAGCAAGGATGAAGTTGAACAATGTGAACATAGTGATCTCGATTAGCACACCCCTGAGAAACGCCACCTGAGGTTGTTGAAACGTAACTTTGTGTTAATCTCAATCTGTTTATCAAAGTTCAATAGGCTTTGTGAAACTAAACAACAAATTCAACAACCACACATGCACACGCGAACTCACGCACATCCACGCACGTTAGTTACCAGGGCAAACAAGTCTTCCTATATGCAGGGGGGAATTCCATTTGCTAACTGTCACCGCCTTCAGGAACCGGAGAAGCTTTTGACTTTTTGCTGCGTAACGCATCCAAAACGGTTTCTCCATGTTAATTTGGGGTCGACAAGTCAAGCTTTGAGCGATCAATGACGCTGGTTCCTTGTGATTTGTCCCATTCCGACTAAAGTTCGACTTGTGGCATCCATGAGCGTTTTGCGAACACAAACTGGAATGTGTTTGTTGACCCGAGAACGTACCTGTCTATCCGTTCTGCTATGTAAGTGGCTGGGCACTCGCACGAGCGATGCGATGGAGCAAAGTGTTCTCGAGAGATACACTGTGCAAAAAACTGTTTCAGACTTCTTTGTTCCAATTTGTTACGGCAAAATTCTACCGTGTTATTCCTACGCATTAATTCGGTGAGGTCTAACGAGAGAAGTGGCCGTTTGGCATCTTTGTCGGATAGCAGACCTGCATTATTGTGACTGACCGAAAAAGTTTTCTTTTGTTATGACGTAATTCTTACTTTGCGAAAATAGTGACGCAACGAAAAAGCAATGATGTACCAGATCTACATTTTCCCAATGGGTCTACACAAACGTCCCACGAAATAGTTGCTGTTTTAAAATTGCTTATCTACTCATCCCAGTCAGCTATACCCACCCATAACTAATGTGTTGATGGTAAAACCCCCATATCATGAGTTCATATGTCTACTGGTGAAAATGTTAATATTAGTATACTTTTGTGTCGGTGCCTTTGAATTGACCAGTGGTCAAGGTGGCGCCGTTGTTGCCAACGAACTACGTTGCGCAAATCTGGAATTACCAGTCAAGAAGGCTTAGTTCTATTAAACCTTAAATTATATTTTTCGGCTAGTTGAGATCAGTCAATTTGCTTCACTTCTCCCACAATTAAGGGAGTAGCCTTATGGATTTGATTCTTATATTTTCAATGAATACTAACGGACGAGGTAACCACCGCAGTTAACAGGGACAGCATTTCAGTTGGGAAGTTTTGTCAAATATTGAGCACAAGTTGACCGCAGATATCTCAAGTTTGCCATTATAAACCAGTGTGCAAATGACTCAGTCAACTCTCATAGAACTCAACAGGAATTTCAAACAAATTTCCTTTGAAACCGAAGAATAACTATGAATATGTGATGGTCCGCTCAATGTCTAAACTTCAGTAGCTCAAAACGAGTTACACCTAAACACATGTTAGTGACTGAGTTGTTCATACTGTAGCGAGAAGGCGTCCAATAAAGCACAATCTTTATTGTCCAAATCGCTAGTCACATGCAACGCGCGCTCTCTCGTTTATGAGTCGTAATTCCAACCCGCAGCACCCCCGGTTTCCGTTCACACGTCGTGTGCACTTCTAACCGGTTTACGTGCGTGACCGGTGCCTTCTATCGGAGGGTTTTTCGCTTGCTATTCCTCGTCTGTTTGTCCGATTCCGTTGCGCGATGGCTCGTCCGGCTGCTCGTGCTGTCCGCCATCCACCCAGTGTTGACCTTGACCGTATTCCAACATCGTGTCGAGATGTTCCTCTAAATGTTGGAAAAACCACGCCTCCGATCTGGCCGTCTGTCGTATTTCGCCTGCCCTGCCTCGCCCGTTNAGTCAAGAAATATTTGGTTTCACCAAGGAGAAGGAGTCACTCAATTTATTGTTTACCGTAACATCTTTAAAAGTTATATAACCTAATGGAAGTTCGGTCCCATTAGTTGATTGTTGTAGATTGAAACAATAAACGTGTAACAACGATGATTGAAGTTAGGGTATGAGTTACTTGCAGTCATCGTTCTCGTGACGGTGGTTGCAATCCTACAACGGGCGTGTATTGACGAAAGGAAGATTTTGGGAATCTCCTAATTTACCTAGACGGTGGTGACTTAATGCCAGAGGGTAAGTAACGGTTCTTGTATATTCCATTTTACATGCTTGGATGGTAGACAGTGACAGTGGTGGTCTAGCGAGAAAGTTAGTATGAAACAAATTGGATTTGCTGAGAGGGTAATAATCCCCTCCAGAATATGTCACCAAGTGATATTCAGCAACAGGAGGAAAATTCCACTGTGGTGCCAACTTCAATTAAGTGGTGTGACACCATGTTTAATTGAGCGTCAGTTGTAGTTCATAGGTAACACTTGATACAAATGACTTAATGATCTCGAAACTATTCAAAAACCTGCCAAAGGTGATCCGTCTGACGCTACTAACTGTCGTCACTATGCACACCACTCGCTCACTCATCCAAACACACAGTGAGACATTCCCCAATGCGATTGTGGCTTCCATAATTCCTTGAGACGTCTACTAATTCAGGTGAGTTGTTTTATTTTTGTAAATATATATAATCACTTGTTTTTCTTATTTATACATATGTATACAAAAGAAATGTTTTGCAGAAGCTGTCTCTCATGACAGGGTAAATACTCGAGGATAACAAACAGTTTGGTGAGATTTACGAGTATAAGTAACAACAATATCTTTTTCGGTTTAAGATGTTTGATATCATTTTAACATGTTCCTAGTAAGTGAGACCATGCAAGATAACTTTCCTTACTCTGTCCTCTTAGCTGAGCTGTTTACCCTCACTGGCAATAGCCAACCAGTCCGTGTTTTCCAGCCTACCCTCATGCACGTTAGCCATGTGGACCAGGTTGATGTGGATGCCGGCAACCCCCCTTCGGACGTCTTAAGCTGACATCGAGATATCTTAACCTGATTCTAGTTTATGCCCGCCAATTTCAAAGCTCTGCTTCGTATTGAGAAAGAATTTCATTCAACCATCCTTGCCTTTGTCTAGAATGAAAATACTTGTGTTGAACGGCACGCAGATGTGAAAAGAATGTTTTCGGGTATAATTTAGACCAAAGCTGCAGTGTGCTCTTGGCGGGCGGTCACTTCATCGTGGCACACGTAAACAGAGGAAATTAATATTCCGACGTATGAACAAATGGCGATCTAGTGAAATCAATGAGGTGGCGGCCAATTTGGTCTCAGTAATCTCAATCTGTTCAGCAGCGATCCTAGCGGTGAAGCTCATTCAAAAGTGACGAAGTACTAAGCGTAAACAATTCTGCCTACGTACTTGTCACCTCATTTGAACCAGGGGAGATCGGTTAGAAAATCCACCCAGTTTATTGGGCACAGATACTTACATCAGGAATCCTATGCATAGTACACTTTGTTTGTGACTATTAGTTGATTTGCCAGTATTTTGGAATGTTTCCACAAGTATCCGGTTCTAATTAATTTGTCTGAGCTAAACGATTTATAATATGGCATCACAATGGGGCTTGCATTGGAGGAATTTTGAGGTGTGGAGTAAATAAGACCACGGTGATATAACTCAGGTTGTCTATTGCACACGAACTCAATGCTGTGTCTGTCGCTGGTTCGAATCCAGCCGAAGCCCTGACTTTTCACAGTTGGGTCTCATCTAAATTCACAAATCTGCCACACCACTCATTAGTAATAGAACTCAATGTTGACACAAGTTAGGCAGATCCAGGGAAACGTTCCCTGCGCTTTACGACTTGAGCCGCTTGATGGTTTTGCTCCATTGTCTGTCCATAAGCCTAATAACCCGAACGAATGGTGATAATCTGGAACGCGAACAAAGCATACGCCGGTCATCGCACTCGGGTTAGTAGTTTTGTACCACACATTCAACAAGATCACGTTTCTTCTCCTGGTTAGAGAGTTATATAAACCTCCTATAGAGAACATTTGACGACCAGTATACTTTTGCACAGCGTCGTTGTAAACAATGTCTATACTAACCGATGTGTTAATGCGAATAATACACGGTATACCTATTATGAATTCGCATAATGCATAGTGACTCTCCTTCACGTTTGGCTACTTTCAAGCACCAGGTCACAGTTGAGACGGAAGATAAATGTTGAGTGGATATATTGATGTCCAATTGTGGACAAATGTATCTACTTCCCATTCGTGACTTCGTATTCAAACGTGGAGCTCTCTGCTGATGTAGTGGCAGTTTTTGTCATTTCCAGTGTTTCTACGAGACAGGCTACTTAGCACGACACGGTAAATCGTTCATCTCAGTGGGGCAACATCAGTTGAAGTGATCAGACAAGAAACTTATGAGCACTTGCACACCGTCAATGGTGGAGAACAACTGCACCCTAATTGTTGGTGAAATACGCATCTCACTGTCTGTGGTGGTTTATGGGTTTACTCAAAACAGGACTTTTATTGGTCATCATTTGAACTACTAGCATACACCTGCTGATGCCTCCATTATGTATATGACAGAAATCTGTAACGACCTGGTCTGAAGGCTCGCAGTTTCCGACGCGATAGCAAACGTTGCTACAATTTGTTCAGAAATAAAGCGCTGCTGACAAACAGACACTGAAACTGCTCACTAGAGGCTGTTCCGATTGAAAGCACTATACAGCCCGGATTTTCAGAAATCTGTTTGAAATGTGTTCACTGTAGGCTTCAATAGATTTATCTTGAATCAAGACGACGGTGTACTGAGTAGTGCTCCTCTCCTGGGTACGCGAAATGGGAAAATTGTTGTGAATTGATGCAACCTTGTGAAGTGACAAAAGATGATAAGCGTTCAAGGGGGTTGATAACGTTTCGTGGTATTCGGTGTAATGAGTGAGGTTGAGGATTTTATGATCACGTTGTGTTGTCATGATTTGTTGCTGTACTGCACCTGTCCAACACTTCAGTGATGTCCTGAGTCATGATTTAGTACCAATCTGGTTCGTAGATGTGGATATCACGGCAAATGTGTGTGAACCGACAGATGGATGACCTCAGTAAGATGGTTGTGGATAAACTTAAGAACATTTTGAGTTGAAAGTAACAAGCGCATTTTAACTGCAGTAAGAGTCGGGGAGCTGGAGTTATCAGCGTCGTCCCCTCAGTAGACATGATATTTACGGGGTTCTTCGTCCGTCTGACAGCTATCGTGACTCTGTTGAATTGAATGTGTGATCCTGTCAGAACGGCACAACAAGAAAAACACACCTAATATGTAGGCCTATTATGACAGCGTTTAAACAGTCTGACTTAGGATACTTATCGTCGAAGTGCAAGGAATATATATATATATTTTATTCCTATTATGACTCACCGATGTTTGAGGAATGTGGAGGTTACGATAGCTCGCCTAAAAAGCCTTGTATGCGTTGTACGAGAAAACCTCGTTTCCTTTACTTTGCTTCGGTGAATTCTCATTCATTTTGCTCCGCATACTTTTAGTTCATTCTACGCTCGCTTATGTACTGCAGCCAGATCCGTGGCGTCCAAACTTTCAACACCTACAACATAAACTCGTATCAGTTAACATATGACCGCCCTTTCAAGAGATTTTCGCATCAACACCAACACCAATGACGCTGAATCCATCAATTCACTGCATCTTGAAAACCACGGATGTCTAAAGCGTACCAAATTCGTCTCGTTCTGCTGCACTCGTGTAAATTTTGTCATTTCTACCTGTGAGGAGTGAGGAAAGTGTCCACGCTACAGTATACTCTACTAGTCAGTTCTCTCAGGCCGCTACTGAAACAAAATTGTTAACTATCCAGTGAATTTTTGTATGAACTTCAACGTCTGGCGATACAACAAAATACAATCTCTTTATGTCGGATGCAATTTTCGTTCAATTATTGACAGAATGCCGGAGAGAAGTAGAAATGTTCGGAATATGTCTCGTGGATTTTTGCCAAATCAAATAAGTTACTATGGGACAATACGTTACTGATTGTGAAGTAAGCATGCGACAGGTTGCGCACAGTTTCTTCTGCGGAGTTTCGTAAACAATGATGCAAGGTGTGAGTTCGCCTTTATGAAGATTTTGCAACTGTACAGATTACAGGAAACCAGTATGTGCCTAACCTCTATAGGAAGTATTTTGTCATATAATAATTCCTCTGTTCTGCTCCAGTAAGTGATTGGCTGTCATCCAAATATCCGTGTCATGTCAGCTTTCGAGTACGTTTTTCACCTTGTTCCACATGGCAAACAGTTAACCGAGGCGTGGTTTGTTGATGGAAATTTATTGTCCACATTTGTGCCCTGAACAGAACGGTTTGGGCATTTTTATCACCATATTTTACCTCCAACTCCTATGTCATCAAGCCTTTGTTGATACTTCAGGGGATCTGCTTCTACAACGCACGGCCTACGTACAATTTCGTTTCATGTTCAGTGGTTTCCAACGAACAGTAAACTCAGTCATTTTGGGCTTCGAGATATTAATGTGGTTGGTCTAATCGTGGAAAGTCGAGTAAATTACCTTCTATCTCTTTTAAGTAAGATGAGATGTTAACAGCTGTCTCGTGGTCAACGCTTTCTTCAGAATGAAATGTCAAACAAATTGCACAGACTACTCTCGAGCTGAGTCACATCCATCGAAACTTGTCTTTAGCTTTCAGACATGGAACAAGGGGACAGTTTGTCATATTAAGTTTGTTGATTAAACAGAGCTCAAGTGGATGAAGAAACCCTGTGTGTACTTGACCTCAGTAAAAGGGAGCTTTACACAGCCATTATGAGTCAGCGGATATTTTATTGCCTATATGACTTACTTCTTAGTTGTCTTACAAGGTGTCAGAAAAATTCCATAAAAGTGAATTGCAGGCATGGTGAACCGTGTTGCATGAAACCGTTCTCTACATTTGCCTTATAATTCCTTCCGCCACAAAATGAGGTTCAACCATCTCTTTTTAAAAACGTCAGGTATATCAGTAAGAGTGCATTCTAAATCAGGCTATTCTGCGAGTGGTAAAACTGAACAACTAGTGTCATTATGATGATCTACACGGCACTTAAACAAGTGGGTAATTCTGAGAAACTATTAAGCCCCTTCTATCCTCACTCAAGATGCAAACTCTGTTTCTTTCTACTGGCTAGTTCCCTTAACCGTTATTCCATGGTCAAGGCAGCGTACACATTATTATACTAAACAATACTTGCAACCTGGACTGAGCAGCATATATCAACTGTGCGGCGGCGGCGCTGCTGCCGTTGATTGGCTGTAAACGGGAACGAACCGTTGCCACATCGTTTGCAAATTATCGATATACCGCAGGCCACAGTACCTGAAGCCCATCAGCGTTCGTCCACGCAACGTTCGCTCGCAAATCATAGGTGATTTGTGGATTTCTGACCATTACCGGCAGAAAGCTTTAAGCTCTTGGAATCATGTGTCCATTAATTTTCATACATTGCGAAATTAGTTGTGCGTACGTATCTTTTGGATTTTTCTTTTCCCTATGTAGACCAATCACACTTTTGTGCGAAATGAGATTATGTTAAGTAATCGTTCAGTACAAGTTTTCTTCCAGGTGCACTATATTAATAAGAGCCCATTCTACAGTTTTTCGGGACGTCTCGTTAGAAACGGCAAAATTATGTATCTATATCACTTACTTCACCAACAACAGGACATGTTCGCAAAAGTAATCTATAAAACCCGCATTCCGATCGATACGTTCAACACTTCTATGATTATTACGAAAGCTTTTTTCAAATTTGACCTGATAAATCTCATGAAGTTACTCTCAGGATTGCCAGAGACAATCCTGACTAGACTAACCTGTCAGACAACAATGCCAATCAGACCAAATGTCACTTAGTGTCCAGACAAACTGTAAATGACAAATTCGATGAAGACTGGCATTGGTTATCGTAATCAAACATGCTTGTCGCCTCGATGACGATCTTATGCATGTCTGTTTTCTACATAAATTTGAAACTACGGTCTGTTCAGAAGAAACACAGTACGCACCCGTACATCCGGTTACGTTCTATTCAAATGCCGTCACTTTTGAGTTGATGCACCGTACCAATGGCGATTTAACAGCACAGCGATTACCATTACGTATGAGCAATTTGACGAAACAACCCTCAACCAACTGACATTCTGCTTCGAATTTAACTTATGTCAGAGTATGAGGATTATTATCCAGAAGCATGCACTGGGAGAGTTGCAGTGTCCGTCCAGGGATGAAAAACGTAATTCTCTTCACGAAGGACAGAATACTCAGGGAAACAGAGAACAAAAACGGACTGGCGTTTCAATCGTCCTTTCTAAAAAGTAAGTTCGAATGCCCTTTGAAATTTTAGCTCAGACGCCGAATTTGCGGTCCTTAATGTTGATTAATGCATCAGTGTTGAATAACACTTTTCGGAAGAAACCCCTCAATATAGCAAGCTGTCTCGAGCTCTCATGTACTGCTTAGGTACATGCCATCATCCACATCAAGAGTTGTTCTCGTTGAATCTTGAGAGGATCCGTCTGTACTGTTATCTCATTGCCTGAATACCTGCTCTATCAAAACACACCTGTAATCCAAAGTGGAACCGACGAATAAGGCCAACAAGCACTATGGAGGTCTAATCACGATGTAACACACAACTGGACGACTCACCCGCACAATCAGCTGCGGTCATAGAAAAAACAGTCATCAACGCTTATAGGTTCCGAGGAACAGTTCGGCTATCCGAAAGTTATTGATCAAGTCAATAAAAGATTAAGTTTTAACATGCCGCATTTGAAACGCACAGCCACATTCGGGATTTTTTTTCCATTGGCCTGTTTGAAAAGAAACGTCTGCGTGTAATTTGTCATTGTATGCTCTGTAGGTGTTCCACTTTGAAGAAGCAGTAGCGCCTACCTTAAAACCTTTAAAGAAGTGATCAAGATGATCATCTCACATCATTGTGAGCCGAAATACACGAACGTTTTATTGGTACTGCGCTAACCAGCAATCATGTTCTTCAGTGTTTTGGTACACAAATAAACTAAATGTTTAAGACCGCCGTAAAACGGTGCCGTGCATTCACCGACAGGTTTTCCGCGAACACTCTGATTTAATCAGCAGGTGGTTCAGAATATAACTGTATTAATATGGCCAAACATGGAGATATTGGTTCAGTAAACGCACAATACAGGTTCTATTATATATGGATACCTCTGGTTCCAGCTAGAGCACCGTACTTCTGTTTGAATGTGTTTTACATGACGACACGTTTTTCTGCAGGACATACCTCCAATAGTCAGATTGAATGCCTTTCGTGACCTATCCTACCTCTGGCATTCAGTGTATATTTTAGCCCACCCACCACTGGCTTGGCTAGAACTTCCTACTTGATAAAGGCTGCTATTAATGCCCATGTTTTTCATTACCCGTAGTTGAACTTCACTGCACACTGTCTCTGGGCAACTACAGTGACTGTTACAAGGTATTCGTTAGACACATGTTTATGGGAATAACGGAAGCTGCGCGGTGGAAAGTGTGACACTTTTTGTTTTGCGAAATAGACCAGTTAATGCATTACAGGCCGAATCAAAAGAGGTTGACCATTGTTATTTCAGTGATCATTAGTCACCGTGAAGATGCAGATGCAGCGATGAACGTTTGCATGTATTACCTAATAACTTCAAAGTTGGGTTGTTGCATTGATATCCGCTCAGAGGAAAAGCGAGTAAAAGGTTAGATGGAATTCTCTTAAATTCCCTAAGCTTAGTTAATTAGGGTTCACCAGTTTGAGTGTGCAGGCCTAAGAATTTGTTCATCCATGAACTTTAACATCTTTGCTATCATCATTCGGCGAGGTGCAATTAGTAGAAACTGCATCGGAATCATCACTAGTTTTGCATCTCATTCAAGGTAGAAAAATGCAGGGGAACAGCGTAGATACGGATGGAAAATTTTTAAATTCTGGAACAAAAAATGGGAAGAATGTGTTAACAGTGCTGCAGAAAGGAAATTACAAGACCCAGTTTTGCCATCATGACGTTCAAATACCTCAGTACGCCACAAGGTGAGGATACGAGACACGACAACGCGAAAAATTAGGAAGCCTTATAGTAATCTGTATATTAAGAGAAGGCAGGCAACAATAAGAAGAAGTGTGGAAGATTTACGAGCTAAGATGAAACTCAACTGTAAAAAGTCAGGACTGTGGCTGAATTCGAACCAGTGACAGACACAGCAAACCTCAACGCTGCAATCACCTTACCAATTGAGCTAGGAAGTAATACCAGAACTTCATGAATTTTAGATTTGGACTCTGTTACCCAGTCGTCTCATTGTCTAATATGGACGCGATCAAATGATCCAGAGGATCGACTGTCCCGGCATGAGCGTCAGTGGATTCCAGCTTGAACCGTTTGAGAAATAATGCCGGGGCAGTCGATCCTCTGAATCATTTGGTGGATTCCATATGGGACAATAAGACGGCTAGGTAACATAGTCCAAATGCAAAATTCCTGAAGTCCTGGTTTGAATTCCTAGCTCAAGTAGCGGAGTGCTTGCCGCGTTGAGGCATGCTGTATCTGTCGCTGGTTCGAATCCAGCCGAAGTCCTGACTTTTCACAGTTGGGTCTCATATACTATATTGCAATGATCAGTTGAGGTTTTTGAACAAGCGTAAGTGAGTTAAAAGCGGATCAGTTCTTCAGGTTTGGTATAACTTTCTGTGAATTTCACAGCAGTGCCAAACTATGATGCACTAAAATGGAGTGCGATAACTGGGATAAAAAAATGCCGAAAAGACAAAAATTACGAAAGCGTAACACTCTGATTAGAGTTTGATTCAAATTGGAATTGGGATTAATTAACTCCACTCAAATGCCTAGATACTACTCAATCATGAAGCCGTAGACAAGGAGAAAAAGGTACCACTGGTGTCCTTAAGTAACAACAGTACAAACACTGCCATAACAATTGAAAGTGTTAGCGTCACCAAAACATTAGAGATTAAGTGATTATATTTCAGAGGATATTGTGCAACCCTTACAAACTATGCATACAGATGTCTGCAAAGTTAATGATGGCTGAGAGGCGTAGTTTTGGATTTTTTCATTTGCAAAAACTCCTCAGATAGTGGAGTTTAACACTAGTTTTTTTTTTTGGAAATTTGCACATCTGCTGACGTGTCTACCATTGGTCCACATTTCGAGAAAACTTAAAGCAACGATTGCACTTCTCAAGGAAACATTTTTCTAACATTGTGAGGAACGTTTGAATCACAGTTTGAACATTTAATCTGCGCAATATTAGCATAAAATTTTGCGCAGAACTCACTCAAAAAGTTTGTAAACAAGAAGACGTAAGTTTGAAGACTGTTTTCAGTTGCAGTAAATACAGAATGAATCCCCTTCACACAGAACTCACGCATGCGTGAATCCGAACAGGAAACAAACGAATTCAGTTATTCCGATGGTTCCAAGGTGTGTGCGCCTGACTGATTAAGATGCAGTCGTGCAACAATTCGATTGCCGTCTGCATAACTTGCGCTCAAATCTGCAAACGATTGGGAATTGCAAAGCAACGGTTGAATGCATGAGAAAATTGCCAGTCAGTTAATTTCACATTGTTGTCATTCGAAGTGACATTTTCCTAAAAACGTAACACCTTATTTGCAATGCCACCTATGTTCCGGTGTAAAAATTCCGGGTGCTATTCTAGTTTGTTAGCGTCGCTTCGCTCATGGAGCACTTCAACGTTTTAAACGGACAACGCTGACTAGAACATATGTGTTTGAAACGACTAACAGATTGCTGCAAATATCATCGCAGAGGTTAAACACAGTGCTGATGAATTTCAAGGAAATGCGTCTTTATTTTCGAACAAATTGAAAACAGGCTATCAAGGCGTCTATTAGGTATGTTGTTTTATCTTTGTTCCTGCATGAGTGTGTGACACATGGCAATCTCGTGATATTTTGAGATAAAGATTCTCTAGAGTATTTTAGAAAGAAAACAATTATAGATGACGATGGTAACCGCAAGGTAATATCGCTTTTCCTCATTTACGTGTTCTTATTCACAAAGCAACTGTTGTTGTTCGCGATCATGTAACTACACATAATGTCCATCTAAGGATTCCTCAAAAGGATGTATGCAAATAACGTCATGCTTGTAGTCATAACGTAGGATTTATGTTAGGCGGTTTTTACCTCAGAAAAATAGACGCAGACATTATGGGCAGCTCACTAGGCCGTATGTTAAAAGATTCTTCCGTCCGTGTTATAGAATCTATGTATAGGACAGTGTATTGTGGAATTCCCCGAATACATGGTTACTTAAACCCCTTGAAAAGAAACATTAAACACAGGTTGGTGACCAGATTCCTTCTTTGCGCTTCTTGTTAACTGGGAAAGCATCTGCACTTTACCTAGATAAGCAAACCACAGAAACACCTGGTCCGTTAAACGTCTTAATTTTCACAGCTTCACGCCCATTTTCTACAAATGCGCAATAGTCATTAAAATGCATCTGACAAAATGGAACCGGACGAACAATTCTTAGGGGCAATCATCGAAGCCTGCGGTTATCAACCATATTTCGTTGGGAAGTGTGCTTAGCTGGTTGACCCAGACCTGGTTACAATAACCGCAACCCAAGAACCTTTGTGGGGATTACATTGCCGATCGCGTCAGATGAAAAACCTTGCTCTTGGTCAGACAAATTGCAATACAACAAAATCTGCATATGTTGGTGAGACGACCCCGATAGCACCGTCGTCTTAGAAGCACCCAGTTCCAGCGTGATCCATAATTTTGCCTGTACTTACGAATACAGATAATTTGGCCGTAAGTCACGGCAAAGAGGCACATGCATCGATGAGTACATTTCCAGACGGCTGGGTTAATCAGCAAACGGCATTTCATGTTGTGTCAGCATCAGGCATTTGGAGATGACTAGGTAAAAGAGGGATGCAACTTCGGCCTTTCAAATAATGTACCGTTCTAAATTGCGGCACGGTGTGAAATTCGCGAGGGGCCTGACATCGCCAGATCAACTTTGTTTTTGTCTGCAGAAAGAAAGGATCACCACTCTGGCGTTAACGTTGTAACGGCTGTTTTTATAGTCATCTATGCATCGATCAGATATTGACCTAAAAGTCCAGCTTAGCTCGTGTCCTTTTAACTTTCAGCATCCAGGTCATTGTGATCACCTATTTTCACCATTTAACGCTCGTCCCTTATTTCCTAAAATCCCCACGTCAGTGTCGATATTGCTAGCAGTTGACATCAACATGCCGCCTTGTTCACAACGTCAGTCATGTGCCATTGACACACCTACTGTCTTCAACCATTTTGGCTAAGTCCGTTCATAACAAGTAGCACGTTGTAACAGCTAATGAGTAACGAATGAAATGTCTTTCCATAAGATGTTCTACCAATCGCTTTTGTCAAAACCCATCACGAAATGTGTGGTTTGACCAGTGTCAACGAATGTAAACTGAACAAGGATGAATAAAATTTTGGGGAAACTTTTGCCATACCACATACTTTTCATTGGAATGGTGCCAAGGTGTTTGGCCGACATAAATTGTGCTTCAAACAAACTTACCAATTTCTCGAGAAGAAATTTCGGTCAGCATATTTTGGAAGTCACCCGGACGACTAAACGCACCTTGTGTTTTATTTGGTGTCAGCCGGTAGCTCGTATCCCGAAAGTTGTGTTTTATCCAGTTTGTACTCTCCTGGGAGGTTGATCGTCACTAAATCTTCATATCACACATTGGGGAAGCCCAAATTACTTTAAAAACGACAGGGTAAATGTTCTGTTAACCCTATTTCGTTGGACCACGAGTAGAACTTCTTGATCTGTTAGAAAACTGGACTTTCCTTCATTCTGTCTAGCATTATCCAAGGGTACTGAAAACTAATTTACGGTCTCGATCGGTAAAAACGAGACAACACCTGGTTTAGATGGAATTTTTGAATTCCAGATACTGCGCGATTTGTGTTCGTGTTGGAACAAACAAGTTTTATAAACGTTTGTCAAGACCGGCTTCATGATTGATATGAGTGAGACAGCAGCGATCAGCCATGATTTGGATTTGCCTCACATAACTTTCCGTGGTTTCCAGTAGTTACATATATATATATATATGTGAGCAGATGAACCCCAAGAAGGGGTAAGGTGATGAACTCGTCGAACTATTTTTGGTCTGCAACGATTGTAGAAATTTTACAATAAAAACCCTCGTTAAAAACCAAGGGAGAAAGAGTGTTGTGAGTTGTGGACAATCAGGTTAAACCGCTGCTTTATGGCGATCGGAATTATGTTGATTTTTATCATCTGTTTGAAGCTGATTCACAGTCCACTGTGTTTGGTTTTTCATGTTCTCTTCTATCACTGCGTTTAGTTAACTCCGGCTGCCCTACTATTCCTAAGCTACTTGTAAATGTCCCAATAAATCTACCTACCAAAAGTTTATCTGCATCCGCAAACGCATATCAGTGTTTGCTCTCATGAACTTTTAAGATTAAGGACATTTGCTTGAGGCTGCCAAATAATTAACAATATGGCAAAGTGATACGTGTTGGTGGTTAATAAGCTTGGCTGTAAAAATGTAACTCTCTTGAGTTACTGCTGAGTACGGGTGATTTGGAGCAATGAGTGATATATCCAATTTTAGAAGACGCTGTGTTCTCTCAAGTAATGTGGGGATAGAAATCAACAGCAGCAGACTACATGAGTTCGACTGCATATCATCAGACACGTAGTGCAATGCTAATGTTTTCCTAGAGAATTCATCACGCATGATAAAAATAGTATGCTAAATCACAAACGGTTGGCGGTCCCTTCCTCGTTCAGTCTGCCATCGTTAAAGAAGCATGTGCATAAAGTTAACCGAAAACAGTTCGTACTGGCCACATTTAGTTTCACAGACGCAGATCATTGATGTTACAACACACAGCTAAACCCTAAAGCACCAAAACCGCCTATTTCCTATGGTGGTCTGAAACTACTGGTCATGTCTTTCTCTAAATAGTGAGAAGATTATCATCTGTGATTAGCATCATTCATAATGGTCTGATGACTTCCTGTGGTGCTGGTCATGTGATTGTTTATGAAAGCATTAACATTGGTGACTGAGCTTTCGGAAACAAACGCAACAACTAGACTGGTTACTCAACCCCAGCTGCCTAAGTGCGTTGCTAATCGGATTTTTGTAAGCGGGAGCAGGGCTGACTGTGCAGCTGTCGTTCCATTTTGTCCAAATCTATGGCTTTGTGTCTACAGTGCAAGTAAGCGGTAAATTTGGTATAAGGAGTCGATAAATGTTTTCCAGAGGAAGCGGTACTCATGTGGCCAGGTGAATTACTTGAGCGGCGATCACATAACTCCCTTTCCCAATTGCTAATTGAACTGACTGACAAGAATGTTTCGTTATGTCATCATCTCCGTAAACTTCGCTTCCACAACGTTATAGTTGCGGATGCAATAGGTTCCAACTTTATGTGTCGCTAGAGGCACAAATAAGTACAGATTTTTGTTGTGTCTTACTTTACAGAAGTTGTAGTCCATTTCGTAAAATGTCCGAAATGTTCTTCTTTACTTTGTATGAATAAAAAAGTTAGGATGGAATTTTAAACGTATTCACTGAGTAGTTTCCTGAAAGGAAATTTCAACCATCTCCAAGGGTCTTCACTTTGTCATACTGAAAGTAACCGGTATAGTTTGGTACGTCCCCTACCGACCTAAGAATGATATGTTTGGATATTATTAAATTTCAGTATTGCGTCTTCCTATCAGGAGTCACCCACAGAGATAACATCTACCTGCTGGAAAAACAGAGATATCACTTCAGTGGGGACCCGGACCTTCTTCTCAAGATGGACGACAAACAAATCACCTCATCGTTAACAACGCAATCAAACTCGTTCATCTCGGCAACAAACGACGAATGCTGTTACTACTAATTGAGTGTGGTCTCTTCCTGGTCAACAGAAAGACATGGTCGTAATCTGCCACCATAACTGCGCGATTTCTGTGTTTCCAGTGTATGTGGTCTCACATTTGCTGTTCACAAGCCCTACAACGCCTAAATCTGTCCTGCTGTGTGCACCCTGTGATGTGTAATAGGAACAAGACGAATGGCAAAAGCATAAAGTACAGTGCTTTTCTTCATAAAGCAACCACTCTTATTGTCAATAATTTTCTACTTGTTGGCATACTTTAACGTAACGATGTATTCCAAAAAATGTCAAACTGTTCTACATAAAAGCTCATATTATTGTTGGTTAACCGGACATTTTTACCCACACTGGTTAAATATAATTACAGTGAATGGAGGCTTCTTCTCTCCAAAAATGTTTTTCAAATATCTCTTTCCCCAATGAGTCTTTCGACTTGGTCTTCATAGTTGACGCAGTCCAACAGAGGCCTATGGTTAATGGCTAGGCATTAGTCACTGATCTAATTAAGTGAAGGCACATTCTAATGAGCCCTCACGGGTGACGATGGGAGTGGACTCGGCATAGAACAGGTGTCAATGTTAAACATATGTCATTACCGGTGTCAACCTAACTTGACAGAATGCGTTCACTGGCTATCAGTGAGACAATCATAATATGCCAGTGCGACAAAGTTCGCGAAACACAATCAACGCAAGGTCGGAGTTGCGGAGTTGCCGAGTGCTTACACCGAGTATGACATAACAGTAAGCAGAGCTAACCGAGGAACAAATATACTCATGAAAACAGTGTACAAAGAATGACGGCTCAATGCAGTACACAATTAACCCATCGTTGCTTATAAAGAAGTATAAAACAATCAACGTGCAAACCCATTCTGAACAAACGTGCACTTTGGTCAGTTTTGTCTACTGAGCTTGTAAATGGTGGTAAGCCAAACTACTTACGATTGCATATATGATTATACTGCGAGCTAGATACATGAAACTGTTTTTCTTTCCTAATCATTATTTTTGTTTAAATGGTATTTACGCAACTCCCAAAGAATTCATAGAACAACTTGGTATTTTACAGTATAGTTCGCAATGGTAAGACGTAAGTTACGTACTGTTGGTGTTCAACCAACTGACATCACTTGTCATCAGTCCCCCACTATTTACAACGTTTGTATTTTGCAAAATGTTCAGAATATTGTGTATTCGACCACGAATTATTCGTAGGTCCATCTATGAATCTAAGTTCAATAATAAACCGTCACCATAGCACAATCACAACCCAACTCCACATAGTCACGATGTGACGACTTCCACATATCGACAGTGAAACTGGGCAGTATAATGACCACAATGACAAAGTCATTCACATCACGCATGCCAATAAGCAGCAATTTGACAAACCACAGTCTACTGGTCCTCCACATTGGGGATTGGAAGAACGTTGGCAATTTTTCGGATAATGTGCCAGTTCTGGTACACTGCCACCAACCGGCTGCCTTGCTGTACAGCATTTTGAGCTGAAGGTTTTCTTACAGAACCTAATTCTTCTGGACTTTCTGACATTAGCTCAGCTCACTTGCTACCATGGATGTTCACAGCACTAATCATTCCACACTACACCGGCCGTCTCGCAGTATAATCCGGGTAACCCTATCTGTTGCGTACAGCAGGGTGGATAAGCGAAAACGTGCTACTGCTGACCTTTCCCCCACAGTTCCACCAAATTCAGTTCTCAGAATCCTCCAGCCTCACTATCGTTGATTACTCCACAAGCCTCACAAATAATATACATCCCCATAGTAAGACTGTGTCAGTGAGTCTCATCTAACTGGGTGCTTCTAAGACGACGGTGCTATCGGGGTCGTCTCACTAACATATGCAGATTTTGTTGTATTGCACTTTGTCCGACCAAAAGCAAGGTTTTTCATCTGACGCGATCGGCAATGTAATCCCCACAAAGGTTCTTGAGTTGCGGTTATTGTAACCAGGTCTGGGTCAACCAGCTAAGCACACTTCCCAACGAAATATGGTTGATAACCGCAGGCTTCGATGATTGCCCCTAAGAATTGTTCGTCCGGTTCCATTTTGTCAGATGCATTTTAATGACTATTGCGCATTTGTAGAAAATGGGCGTGAAGCTGTGAAAATTAAGACGTTTAACGGACCAGGTGTTTCTGTGGTGTCCGTATTTAGGTGAAGTGCAGATTGCTTTCCCAGTTAACAAGAAGCACAAAGAACGATGGAGTAGGTGTTATCCTCAGCATGACGACCACAGCCGCACTGGTAGATCGAATTCTTGTTAACAGTAGACTGCGCCGTCCACTTGGCGGGTTCAGTTTAGACCAGCACTAGGATCGAAGCCACAAGAAATATTTTCATTACGTCTCCTCACGCTCCATCTGACTATAGTGACATCGGCGTCAAGATAGCCCTTTACTCTGATCTGACTACTTCTCTTCGGTTGACACGTGATTATGATACATTTCTTTTGTTGGGAGACATAAACGCCGAAATCGGCGGACTTGGTATGGCTGAGTCTTGTTTACTTGGTTGGTTTGGAATAACATCGCACCGCTCGGATAATGGCAAGCGGCTGCTGTAGATGTGCGCTGATCACACAGATTTTACCTATCGGTGACATTGCTGCATTCAGGACTGTTGTTCTCATTGGAGCATATACATAAATTCAGGTTATGCGCTGGTACGTTGCCGTTTCGTTCTTACTTTTGTAGGGTAACGACCCCACCTATAGTAACGACTGGCTGTTAAGAAACTGGCTATACGATCGCTGAAGCATAATTAGCAAATCAGCTTAGAAAGATGACTTAGTAGTTGTCACTCCGAAAATCCTAACAGCTACTGGACTGAGATCTCATAACGCATTTGGGAAGCAGGTATTGTAGCATGCGTCACGGAAGTAAATGGGTTGGACAAATATTGGATCTCGTTGAAACCCTTGGATTTGTTGGAAGCCAGAAGGAACATTCCTCCTGGAAGTGGACGTAACAGTAAGTTACCCGTCGGAAGCTGACACGTGGCCTAAAGGCTGATCATGAGACTTGATTAGTGTGGAAAGTCAAAGAAATTGAAGCCGCTTTTGCTTCAGAAAACACGGTCAAAATTTTTAAGTTTATCCGTGCCACTGGTTCCAGACGACCGTCTGTCTGTGAAACTATCATCACGGTAGATGGTACACCCATCTATAGTAAGTCCAGAAGGTTAGGGAGGTGGGCGGAGCACTTTGAGCATCAATTTAGCTGGCGAACTGCTTCGACAATTTCGCCGCCACAAACTTGCACTGTTGCACCGTGGTCAGTGGATTTGGAACCACCTAGGAAAACAGAAATTTACAGTTGCATCCCAGTTCTCAGACGCACTGAGGCTACTGGTGTAGAAAATCTCATGCCAACATTTTTCAAAGAAGGTTGGATAGTGTTAGAAGAGGGTTTGACTCAGTTTTTTCAACTAGTGTGAACCATGGAGACCATCCATCCGTACATGGGTCAGGGGATAGTAGTTCCCTCACTCACGAAAGCCGTTAGAGTCTCTTACGTAAAACATCGAGGGTTTAGTTGACCCCAGTCCTTACTAGGGTTCCGACATCAGTTATAGTTCATTGATTCACCGGAGTTCGAGAGAGAAACAGTAGGGAAGAACAGGCAGAATTTCGCCGTAAGCGGGGAAACATGAATCAAGTTTTCACTTTTTGCCAAATTCTGTGGCATTGCCATGTTTACCGCCGGTCAATAATTGCCGCATTTCTCTATCGTGAAGTTGAGTATGATTCGATGGAACTATTTATAATTTGTGCCTAGGTTAAACGCAGGGGTGTACCAACCAAGTATATGAATATACTGTCGGCGCTTTATTCCCATACTTCACCTCAGGTTAGGGTTTACGGTGAACCGTTTGACCATTTCAGCACCGTAAGCGGCGTACGTCAAGGCCCTTCACTCTCACCATTTTTGTTTACTTTCTTCACAAACAAAATCACGCAAGACTGTCTTTAGTACTCCAAATAGGTCGGCGTGGATTTTCCGCCTGGTGGAAGACTGAGTGCTCTTGATTGTGCTGACGGGAATACGTTGCTATTTGACGCCTTTCAAGCAGCACAAACTGCGTTGGACCCTATATGGCGTTCTGCCAAGCGCTTCGGAATGCACTTCACAACCTCAGAATGTAAGATGCTTCTGCAAGATTGTCGTGATTACGTGGAGTCAGTTTAACTAATGGAGCCGTGGAGGTTGTTGATCGGTTTGTTTACTTGCGAAGCTGCACCAGCGGTTGGGATGTAAGAAATGGAGTAAAGTCGAGTACTTATAAGTCATCAACAGTGTTTGCTGATTTGGGTCACCTTCGATGATACAGAAGTGTCTCTCTGAAGCTTGAGTCCTGCGTATCTAAGAAAACAGTGAGGACTGTATTAATTTACGGTAGCGAGACTTGGTCACACAGGGTAGAATACATGAACTGTCTTGATGTACTCAACCATCGGGTGGCACCGAAAGGAAAACAAAGAGATTGAGAAGTGGGTGTTTTTTGCGCTGATTAGCGAATTAGATTTTTTGCTCACTTCTTACAATTACACAGGCCTCTATGATCAGTTGTTGTAGGAAAGATGCCAATTACTCGTCCGCCACACACAGCAGTCTTCGCCGCCCCTACGACCGACTGTCGTAAGGTGCGAGGTGGGCAAATGCTAACTTGGGAGAACGTGCGGAAATGAAATCGTTCAGAAAAAAGGTTGGTTATTCTAGGTCGGGTTCGTTTCCTGGGCTAGAGACCTTAGAACTCGCAGAGTCAGCGGTTGGATACGTTAAGTGAGATGGTAACTACTCGGTTTCATTGGCAGGAATATGATTTTGTGGCTGAATTACCAGTGAAGCGATTGGCACGGAGGAGCAAAATCTGTTTCGCTGATAAAACCTTATTTTACTTACAGCTCGCTTATTTGTGTGCACAGTGTAGGCACTTTGGATTTCACCGTCTGAATGTAAACGAAGTTGTCTCAGTGGTTAGCTTCCTTCTTCTCCCCATTTCTTCTGTATTTCTGCACAGTGTCTGCTTTCTTGATGGTTGTTTGGCGGTTAAGCATCAGTGTCAACCACTGATGTTGCTCTGTGTGATTGCTTTCTGTGATGATGGTGATGGCCTACGATGGCTGAGTTACCTTGGCTTTGAAAAATACAAGGGCAGATCAAGAAAGATGTCACTCAGAGGCGGAGGGTGGATGAACTACCTAATCTGACTTAGACTATCGGTGATGCGGTTCGTGTGGCCGCGCACGGTTGATCCAGTCTGTCAATCAACCAAGTTAGTTAACGTCCGTTAACTAAGAGGGATGAGTCGATTTGGACTGAGTAGATGTTTGGAGTGAACTCGTATTAAACAACCGTTGTGGTGATCAGTGGCTCACGTATTCTCTTCGGAGGCATATTTCTGAACTAGCGACTGCGAACCATACCAAATCCAGGGAGGCGCACAGTCTGCCAAGTGACGTCCTACATAATAATGTCTCTATCGACAATGAAGCACACATTCACAGACAGTATAAACATCCGAAATTCAGACAAGCTCAGAATACTCCTGTAATCTGATTGCTGAAATATAAACATGCAGAATTTCCTAAGTTAATGACAAATTCGGTTCACTCTCAAACAGGCGGAATCTTGCAGTCTGTGTGTACAACCTCAGCATAGAATTTGTGATGATGTGTACATCTGAAGTGTTGGTGTTGCTATCGGGAACAGGCAAAGCGCTACATTAAATAAGCAGTGATGGCACTAGGGACTTGTACAATTACGACCGCGAGAGAAATATTATGACCTACACCAGCGCGTAGTTTATATTGCAATGATTTCAGAAGTGTTGCGAAGTAAATGTGCAAAACATCTCTGAAAGAGGCTGAACAAATAAGGTAGAAACTGAGAAAGAATGGTATACGGAAATTATGAGAGTAGGATATCAAGCGTATTGCACAATAATACTTAGGTCGCATTTGACTGGTTAATTTCACGAAAACAATACGAACATCAAATAATGAAGGCAAGCAAGAGGGCAAAATCGATGTAGTCATGTCTGAGACAATCAGTTGGGTGAGCGAAACTGAAACAGAGAGATGAAACTGGAGCTTAGTCATCGCTTTTGTTCCAAGGTATCCGAGGAAAAAATCGGCTACTGCCAGTGCAACAGGAAACCGACAGCTACACCATCGGTGAACAGGGTTTATTCAGAGTTTAGAGGCGGCTTCCGCAATGTTGACCGCAAGCTTCAAAGGGGGTCTAAAGAACACTTTGGAGGTAATCCTTGGATCCAGAGAGTGCCAGGTCTATGGAGGAAGTTTTGCAATGACACTGGTCGTGTTACCATATTATTCGAAAGATACTTCGGCGTTTCTTCGCTAATCCATGCGCTCAGGTTCAAGCTAGTTCTGACGAGGCATCTGATCCCACAGGAGACCAGACGAGTACAGAACATTGGTTTGGAAGAAAAGAGGTACTGGGCCATCTTTAGGTGTTATCTGAACAGTCGGGTGGCATTGTATCTGTTTTTCAGTGCTGTACTCAACTTCACGCAGGCGCTCGATATTCCGGAAGCCGTCTCGTATTAACCTTTCGACCGGCAGCAATTCTAATCTGCTACATCAGTTTCATGTTAACTACCAACGAATAGGCCCCAGCTGTATCTATCCGTTTCCGTTTCGTTCACCTGATTGTCTCAGACATGACTACATCGATTTTGCCCTCCTACTTGCCTTCATTATTTGATGTTCGTATTGTTTTCTTGGAATTAACCAATGAGATGCGACCAAGCTATCAGTGCAAAAGACACTTGACATATTACCTTTGTCCTACAGATTCATTAGTGGGAATCCCTGTTTGAAATTCAGTGCGGTTTCTGGTGTGTTCTAATGGAGTAATTAATTACCGCTGCAAATGTTCGTGGGTGCATATAACTTGACATCTATTGACCAAATACCGTTTCTTTAACGATCCTCAGATGAAAGGTTCGTGTACCCTTAGATTCGGCAAGGCAAAGAGCCGCTCCATCCCAGTCCTATGGCCAATACTTAAGAATTTCAGGCAACAAATGTGCGTATGAATTCCATCCTCCCAGTACCAGTTAGGTGTTGGAAGCTGCGTCACGTGGAGACGAAAAGGTCAGGTCTGAATTGAAGATCCAAAGGGAGATTTACTTCCTCTGCATCTCAGGTAGACAAATCAATTCTATGAAATGAAACAAAGATTCTAGTTCGCCAATATCTGGTGATTTCTGAGATATCGATTACTGACCAACCAACTTACAAATATTTCCATATCATGTTCTGAGTATCTCAAATCGTGCAGTACTAAGATACTTAAGGTCAAACACAATCAAACATTCACATAATGTAGAGCTTCGTGTGGAGTGATATGCAGTACTGTAGCACTGTCGTGAAGACATCACTCTCCAACTGTAGTTTGGATGCAATGTGTGAATCAGGTTTTGAGTGAGACAGCGACAAACACCAAATCTCATATCATCGATCACGGCAGCCTTTCAAAAGTTGACCCATTCAGTTCAATCAAAGTGCTGCTACGCAACCAGACCATGGAGTCACTGAACTCTGGTGAAATTGCGGTGTGTGATCAATGATCAGCGTGGCAGATATTTAATGAAATGTAAAACGTTTAAGCTAGATTCGAAGCAGCAACAGAAACAGCTCACACAAACGGCACAAATGCCGTGCCGGCTGATCAAAGAGGCCACTCTGGGAGCGCAGACTTTTCACATCAGAACTCAATCACCCGCCAGACCCAACCTCTAATGTAGAAATCGATAATGATTCAACAGATTGCCTGCCCAAGTTGGATATGTATTAGTGATAACTCACCTTACGTCGCTGTGTGCTTGAAGTTGGTTGAAACAACCAACCGATCCAACGTGGCGTTGATGACTCTATATCTGGTGTGAATACCTGTGTACTCATTCGCCCACTTCCACTTGTCTTTCGCAGATCGCGTCTTTTAAATTTTCGACTAATGAGGGTAACAGAAAGTTGACATTTCGCGACACATCTTCCCGCCCAAGTGGACCTATTTATCAGAAAACAGATTCTAGATCACCTGTATTCATCAACTATGTTCACAAGTGTCTTACTTCGCCGGATTAACTTTACTCGTTTGATTTTTTCTCCAATGAGATATTGTACAGAAATAGTTGTGGAAAAATTTCTCGACTACCTTTGAAAATGTCTAGTGGCAAAGTGTGTATCAAATTGTGTTAAAATATTATCCCTACAACATTTTTTGTTACTCCAGCGAAATTAATTTAACAGGCTTAGTACGAACAAGTGATGAACATGAGCCAGATTGTGGAAATCGGAAACGGAATTTTGATTTGATGCGATATGCGCATTACCATTGCTTGAAAGGAGAACATGTCACGCTTTAGTCTGACAATTCATACAGTCGAAGGTGTGAAGGTATTTGGCTTCAACTAATAACGGAACACAACCAAGGATCTGTAATTTCCAGATTCTGTTGAAATTTACTGACAAACCGACTCCGACCACAGTGAAGTACGGAGTTAACAATCTACTTCTTCCCTGGCAGTTCTTTCAAGCTGTCTTAAAATCACTCTTGTGTAATACGGTATTTTTACCCTTAAAGTGTAACATCCACAAAGTTGTTCTTTATTTGTCAACAGCTCAAACGTGACTTTCTCTGTAGCTTTCAAAAATGTCGCCAATCATATCCTTCAAACATCTTAACACAGTTAGCACTGATTAACACTATGTTCTGTTCGCATATTCGTGTTGTATTTGGTACCGCCCAAAAACCTCTCTTTCGGCCCTAATCGTATTGGTCTCATCTATTAGTCTTGTGATCGTTAGCACCCTTGTCATTCTTTCTCATCAGATTGATATACCCTTTTATATTCGTCGTAAAAACAGGTCAAACTTTAGCAATGCGTTTGCGCACACAACTTTTTTACCTGACTGTTTGCATTTTTGTATAAATTGAAAACCACCCGTAACTGATCTTAGCTGTGGCATCCCGTTGGTATTCCAATCGGCCTCCCTCAAAAGGAAGTAGAAGACTGGAGTTACGCTCCTGTTAGAGCTCGTAAGTGTTGTCCATACTTGCTACTGCCGGCATTAGAACTCCGCCCACACTTTCATGAGACAACCGTGGTGACTCCTGCGTCATCGACTCACCGTAAGCAGGTCTGAGCCATCACACTTAAACAATCGCTTACATTCGTTTTTGAGTGATGCTCAGATTTTCTCATCGCCTTGAGGAAAGACAAAATTGTGAATGAAGCTCAATTTCTATATGGTCAAAATTTAATACTACTCAACAGTAACGCTCAAATTTTTGAAGGTAAACTTCTTTGGGGAATGACTGCTTGTTGATACCAAACGCAATTTAAGAAGATATCACGAATGGTGTTATCATAGTTTAGAATGGGTTTACCAACAGTTGTTTTGGCCAGATCACTTACGACATTTTTCAGGATAAATGCAAGGCTATCCCTTTCACCTTTTAATGTCATTTTTCTCGGCCTATAATGGTCAAGACACAAAGTGGATCTTAAATTGCCAACAACCAGGTGTTAATTTGGCTAGTCGGTCACCATGAATTTCACGGTCTTCCGCATTACTGTACCAAAGTTGTGAATCAAAATAGCTATAGCGGATAATCTTGGGAGTATGGCGTATGTAGTGAGTAATTCTTCAAATGATAAAGTGAAAGTCGATTAAAACAGCTGACGCACAAATGAGGAGAACGGTTGGGTCGGTTACAGCTCTAACGTACACAAACGAATATGGAAGTCGAATGCAAATGTTGTCGCTATTGGAAATAGTTGATTAGAGGTGAAAGTTGTGACAGGTGATCTACTGTTTTCTAATAGACAGCTGTCAGCTCTAATCGGAATGGTAAAGCGTATTGCGCTCGGGGATGAAATAACATTATCAGTGCACTGAATTTGGTCGCAGTAGGTTGTGGGACATCAACATTCAAACAACCTGATTAATCGAAAGTGCAGCTTTCAGTTCATATGGTTATCAGAAGTTGGGAATATACCATCGAAACATCACTACTCTGTAGATTAAGGATGACTAGTTATGTTTGGTAAACTACCTTTGTGATGAGAGTAGATCACTGACAATGATAATCACGGAAACATGGTGAAGTGTTACTCATAGCCAGCGGAAACGTTAACGATTTCACAAAAGTGACTTTACATGCAACACTATCAAAGCTATGTTAGATGACAGTAAAAATCGTCGTACCTAATATCAGATGTGTGCAATATACATACTTGTCCTTACTCTCTGAACGCAGTAGTGCACATGAATGACTATTATTTGTGCTCTGGACCTTATGATTTGGCGTATCCATTGGTTTCGCAGTATAACTGACAAAGGTGTCTATCGGATACTTGAGAACTCATGCGTGCCAGAAATTTAATAATGAAATACCGTGCTCCTAACCCATAAGATTGAGTCGAGTTATGCACTGTACTAGTTACATCAATAGTGTTATTTTTACCAAAAAAGACTAACAAGTGAAGTTTGGTTCCCTGGTCCTACAGGCGTGGGAACCAACGAACAGTGACACTCATATTTCGGGAAATGTGACGATAACTGTTTTACACTGCCACCCATTCACTAGGATGTGACAGGACATCTTGATTGAAGATTATGAATGAACGCCCTAATTGTTAGTATGTCTATGTCTGGATTTGTAAAATTCAGACTACTCCAAGATGAAAAATTTAACTGAGCAATCCCTGTTTCTGTGCTTGGATTCCTTCCATTCTTCACTTCGACCTAGAAATTCATTCTTTCTTCTAGGTTAATTGGCAGTTACGGTTGGACGCAAACCGGCGACATGCTACTTTACTTGTCGATGATCATGGTGAGGATGAAAATATTGTCTGTAATCCGGTAAACGCATGAACAGATGCGCAACACATCTACGGGATATGTAACACAGCGCATGGGCAAGTTCGACGCTACTGGGATTTTTTCTCCAGCTCAATTGTATCGAATGGCACATGGGAATTCAACCTACTAGATGGTGCGTGACACGTACCTACGAAGCCACATAAGATAGTTCCTGATTTTGAGCTCCGGTTGCCACGACTCTTTCTATGTATATATATCACAACATTGCTTCCTGGTTCGGTGCATACAGCTTCAGAGTGATTTGAACTTTCTCCCATAGTTTGAAACCGTATGGGCAGGCAGCGTGTGGAAGCGACTTTCATTTTCATAGCGTCGTATCATCATCGACCGTTTACGATCAGGCAAAACTTCCCACATTTGCGGATCAACGATTCAAGAAAACTACATTAAGAAATTCAAAGACTACGTGGTTTCGCATGACGACAAAACCGCAATATACTGGGGTCGAATCTAAGGGGCGATTCAGCTGAGGAGTAGACTGAAATTCATGGCTTCGTTGTATCAGCCGACTGTCCACCGCGGATTACCTGGTCACCTTAAACATATACTGGCTCACTGCAATAATCTTCTGGTGAAAACCAAAGTCAACAGGACGGGTGACTGAGAGGCCGAATGCTGTAAATCCTATTTGATATAGTTATTTTCCACAATTTCTTGAAAGTGATCAGATTCAGTGTATCTAAATGAAGATACCGTGGAATAACGTCTTAAAAACGGATGTCATGGACTATTATGAATTAGAAAAAAACCGTTAGGACACGAAAACTGATGAATGCTGGCATTTCGTATTTACAATAACATGAAATGATCCCTTATGTCGAACAGTTAGGGAGTGGTTGGGATGAATTGCTGATTGGTGAATTAGGAAAGGTTAAGTCGTATGGCCCTATGTTTATCTGGTTGATGGAAGTGTGTAACAGATTACCGTTGAGAAATCTGATAATATATAATTACTCCATACCTTAAGATTACAGTGTTTAAATGAGCAACTTGAGTTCTTACGTCGTAGTGCGAAAAAGCCTACAAATGTTGGACGAAACAACATCAAATTTGTTCGAAATAAGAGAGTTCCGGAATCAATATTTGGCGGAAAAATTCCATACTCTAATCGCGTCTGTTTTCTTACTAATGTACATTTCATGTACACTTCCATTCACTGTCTGCTGCGATAAACAGAACAGACAGCGAAAATCCTGTTCAACATCAGCGTTTAATCATTGACAAAATCAGTGTTGTATGCCGAGTTTCTTGGTGGTCCAGCGCACGTGTGCGTACCTACATGCGTGTGTTTCGTGCACACACTAATTTATGTGCTCCGAAATGTAAAAAGTAATTCACCAGTACCTAACCTTGAAAATAATTCGAGTTTATCTCTTCTTTTCGAATGGAAAATCTTTTTACGAGGCAGCGACCAAATGTTTGTAGACTTCACGGCATACCATTCATACCCTGACCACGTGTCGTAACTACGAAGAGGGCAGTTTGAACCACTAGCCAATATACACGTCTGTTTTGTTCACCTGGAGGACGGATATTCAGCATTGGCATTCAGATGTGTTCGGGAGAATTTACCAGATCTCTACTCAACTGTCAGCCAATTGTCGCGACCAAGACACATTTTTGCCTCATGTGATGATGCTTTCGCCTTTGACAATAAAGCACGATAAACAGTCACCTCGTAAATTAGATGACGGATATGAATACTGGAAATGGTAGCTTCAAGAAGGAAAATCAGCAGTTTGGTGTTAACGCAAGCTCACCCCAGACTGATAGACTATGACTACTTTTATCTCCGGTCTACTCAGGACTACAGAGGTTTTGAAGAACCCATGTGTTGTAATAAAACGAGGCTGCGTGTAAATGCAGGCCGAATCTCGACAACTGTAAGAAGAGTGGTCATATGCAGTGGCAGTTATTTCTCCAGTTGTCCGAAAGAATGCCTGAGTAAACAGCACAGATTGTCATAAGGAAATGGAACTGCACACGTTCCTAACGATCAGTGTCTCAGTTTTGTTAACGAGTCAAAGAAATTCACACAAAATAAGAGTACTTCCCTTTTATGACACGTACTGCCCCACGGAACGGTAACCACTTTACGTACAACCTTCCCGGTTGCAACCACAATGAGTAGCCGTAGGTTAGCCTGTTTCACCTAGACTGGTTAAAATTTCCTCTGGAAGTCTGGAAGGAAAGTGATAAAGGAGTTTTTCAATGGCGCATTCACGTTCATAAGGAACTGGAATGTTCGGTCAATTTCTACAAATCCTTAGCCTTAAGAGCGTCATTATGCAGCATGTGCTCGAAAAATGTGGAAAAACTGGTGAAAATTTCTAGAGTGTCTTCAAAAGTTTAACGTACAGTGCAGACTCGTTGTCTTCCTGTACTGGAAACAAAGCCATTTCTGAGAGTGGCTGAGATTTACTTCGTCTAGTTTACTCTATATGTTTTCTGAGAAGTACTCTTACTTGAAGGCTTGAGAACGGTCCGGTCATTACACTTGATGCACATTCGGATAACCACAGTGCGGACAATGACCACACGCAGGAAATTCGTGGACATCTGTTTGCCCCTATAGAACGTCGTGTGGTACCTGAGCTCTTGGTAAGCTTTTGACTGCCGTGTGGCTTGGATTGATAGAAAATTCCAGATACAGGATCTCCCTACCTATAACACTAATCTCATCGTTGTTCAGCGTCAGTCAGTCTCGGTCAACCACTTCAGACAAAACACAAACTATTCTTGAATAAAGAAGAGAGTAGACCGCTATTGCATGGTTTACGTCAAGACAAATTCTGTTGCACCATTACCGTGCATACTACAGACTAGTTATACATTAGTATGAGACAGTGAACGAGATACCAGAAAAAATCAATTGCCAGAGTGGAAAATGATTGTCACTGCCAAAGTAGCGACAACCCTACAAACAGTTGTTTCTAAACACACAACACGGGTTTGAACTTTTGGATTGCAATAGCTTCAGCAAAACCCATTGTTCGCCTGTGTGACGTTGGGTAGATAACGCGGAAGGCCGTTGTGGGATCACATTGGTGTTGCGTCATTAGAATATGACGCGTAATAGACAATGTGGGCTCCATTTTTCTATGTGCTGCTATAACTTCATGTCTTTGCGTGACCTGTTTCTTGGCCCACTTCGGGATGTGCTCCCTGAACCTGGTTCGCAGCTGGCTCTCAGTCCTGCCTATGTAAGATGCACCGCATCTACGTCGATACTCATAGAGATGGTTGGATTTGGCTCATTCGGTTACCGATTGTTTAACGGTATGTTCGGAACAGAATCACCAGGACAGCTGCATTGTATGTCCTCGCGATAGAACTAACCAGACGAAGGTGAATAAGTTGACATACATCATCTCCCTTGAAGGGAAGACGAATAAATACTGGCTATTTGGACACTGTGTTGGGTCGAATTTCTGTCAACGGGCTGTTTAAATCTTGCAATAAACGGTTTAGGATAGCCTTTTAGTTGTAAGTTGGTCTCTAACAGGGCCATCTCTTCTTGAATAGTATTTTCAGTGCAGATACGTCTGGCACGATCAAATAGAGTGCGCACCAAACTTTGTTTGTAGGGTCGGGGAACAAAGCCTTCAAACTCCAGGAATTGACCAGTCCAAGTGCTTTTGCGATGGACCCTTGGTTGAATCGACTCATCTGCATTTCTCCTGATGCATATATATATATATATAAATGGTGTGCTTTGAGTCTCGCCTTCCACACTGAAACGTACTTTTGGGTGCAAAGATTTCATCTGATAAATTAAGCTCTGTGCTTTCGGTTGATTGTGTTCGATGAGAAGAATATCATCGACGTATCACTTGTATAATCGCACTGAAGATAACGGTCCTGTCTCTTGTTGCTTACGTTTTGTTGCCAAAATGTTTGCAGAACAGGACCGAGCTGACCAATCTAAATTTGGTTCGACGTGCCCTGCTTTCATGTGGGGTCGAATATGACATACCCGGTTGTTGCCACTCGTGGTGACCGGAACTTTGAGTATCAGAGTATACGATCAACCTAACATCAAACCGCAATGCGTGATTAATAAGTGCCGAACCCTTTGCGGCAGTCAAACAGGAGTCCGTCCGAACCCCTAACTTCAATAGGTACTAAAGGGACTTAGTGGAACTATTTGAAATTGGATGAAATCTTTCTGAGTAGTTGAACTAAGTTCATCGAGGTAGCTGGTTTCTATTTATATGGGGAATGAAAATATTACACCAAAATGAAATATTGCCGGTTGATGGAGGGGGGAACAATCAGTTTAATTTATACGTCCATACATTTTCTAGTTGAGTGGAATAATTGCTGGGATCAAAATCGATGGGACAAATTGCGCGATCCAAATTAAAATCTAGTTTTGAATTACTCGATCTACTCTGTTGGGTTCTGCCTTTTGCAAATCTCACTAATACTATGCTCATTAAGAAAGACGAAGCAGAATTGCACGGCACTCTCTTCTTTAGCATCGTAGGTGCGCAATGCTTACAGTGTACAACCCCCGATAATCCATAGAACAAATTGTGCCGTACAGATTTCATCTTAATTGTTTTAATAATTTCTCAGTGTAGTTTTAATTCAATGCATCAGAACATTGGATTTTGGGTATTGGCGAGGAAATACTAGCATTTATCACTTTAGAAGTTACGTAAGTGGTTGGTCTGACAATTCTGTAGACTGGTTGGTTTTTGTCGGCAACAGAAGTAACAGTGGAGAACCTTGCAGAGAAAGTCTCATACACGTATGTTGATCAGGTTGTGACCATAGGCTCATTTTCTTGAAACTCGGTGAACAAAGAAACTGACTCGATGAATTCGCACAGATCATATGAAAAAGTGGTCGGGGGTGACTTGCTGAATGACGCATAGTTTCTAAATTGCAAGTTGAACACAGAATAAACAAAAGCTTTTGATCAAATGCCAAGTTGGCAAGAGATATGAGTAACATAGTGTGATTTGTGAATTTTTAGTTGCTCTGTGTCCAATAATTAAGACTTCAGGTTTAAAAGGTACGTTTTTTGATAAAACAAATGTAAATTTCTCGAGAGTGAAGCTAATCGTTTTTATACTTCCACTCCAGTGAAAATGGTATCCACTTCTTGTGGACTAGTGTTGAATGTTCCAGAAACTGTGCGCATAAAACGTGACTTGCTTGAGTTTGAACATCCTCAGGACATTTTCGAAATATCCATGTTTGCACAGTACAATCAGTTTTATCAGACATTATGGTTAATTACTGTTTCACCGCCGGCTGGAAAAAATGATAAATAACCCAGAAAGTAGTCTGGGTATTTGGCGCAGTTCGGTAAGCTTACAATATGAACAAGAAAGTAGATCATCTTGGCCGGGACGCGGATGAAATGAAAGTATTTGACTTTCGGTACTTTGCAAGTCTCACGTTGGTTAATAATATTTCAAGCATTTTGCATTTGTCAAGCCTAAAGGGTATTTTTTGTTTCGTGAAGTTGAACATTCCAGCCGCAACACGAACACAGGTATTTGCTAGCATGTCACATAACCACTTCAAGGCTAGACAACGACAGTCAGGAATACGTGCAAGACCAGGAAGGTCAGTTGACCTGATATCTGGTTTATTAGCTAAACAATGCACGTATAAGTAGACGTGTCCCTTTAAACTGAGTATTCACTGTTTAGACTGCAAATGAAGAAGATAGGATGAAAACGAGTCTAGCGCTTCTATCTGATAGAGGTTGATTGGAAAATTCATTCTAATTTAGGAGCTGTCATCGAATGTGTTTGACGTCTATGTTGATTTCCACTGCTTATTCCTGTGTGCAAAAGTTGTCTGTCCATTTTGTCGTGTGCGTGTAATTTATACTAATTCACGTGTTTATACTTGTTCCGATTGCAAGAACAGTTATGAACACTATCACCTAATGAGTCGGATGTTTTAATTTCAATGTTGAATTCATCGCGTGGAAGAAAGCGAATTAAATCAAAACAAAACAAATAATGTGAAATAAAGTTGTACCCAACTATTAACTCTGATTGAATCCAAGTTTCATAAGCGGATGTTTCTCGTTACAGAAAGATCGATAGCGTTCAATTTTGTTAATTCAAACTGTAGATTAATGAAAACAAATATTGGATGTAGGTAGGTTTTTTGCAGTTCATGGTTACATAGTATGCTCGAAATAAAACGAAACAAAGAAGGATTTACAAAACTAATTACTGTTTAATCATACATGCAAATTTTTAATTGTTTTGTAGTTGTTGGTAGGATAATCTGGGAAGTGAGAAAAAACTGACGTTGTGTGAACAGGGTTTCGCGCAAACCTAAACGAAGCAGATTGTCTGAAACTAATGTGATGTGGGAGTGATGAACGTGTCGTACAGAGTACTGAACGATTTAGAGAGAAGCTTACTGACAAATTCGTCGCACAGAGATGAGCAGTTTTTACAGATATGTTTAACTGGGAAGGCAGAAGGGAACAGAGTAGCAGGAGTCAGTGAAATTCAGTGATGGAGCTCGTTGCCAAACGTTCGGCGATCAAAAGCGATGAAAAACTACAGTCAATGAATGGGGCACATACCGCGAAAAATTTGTTAGCGTTTCGCGCCGAGGTACAAAGAAAAATTCTGGTGGATATCAGTATTGCTCTTTTAATCATCCTTTTGAAACACAAATACATCATATATATCATATATATATGTATATATCACAAGGTCCCATTGCACGTTGAGGAATTACTACCGCCAGAGATCTTGAAGTCACGCAAGTTCTTTTGGTTTGAATTTCACTGTTGTTTTCAAGCGAAACATAATCAGTCCTTGAAAAGTGGCACTTATTGGTTTCAATAGGAAAACGTATCATGCCATCTTTTGCGTTTGACATTTTTTGTTAATAATTACATCTCGTTTATTTTTCTGTAAGGCGTACCATCACATCTAGTTTATACCAAATGTTTGTTACATAGTTTATGTACAAGTCATTGTGCACAATGATACAGAAAGAAAGCAAATACGGGGGGATTATTATTCATAAGAAATGATTTATTAAATTACGCTCTGGTAAGCGAACTTAATCACAACGGAACGTTACGCTTTTAATCCCAACAAACTTATTAAGAGTTACCAATGTCTTTGACTACTGGATACTTGCAGTCCACGAACACTGAAGTACCACGAAGCCTACCTGATAACTCAGGAACTGTCTTCATAATTTTGAGAACATGCCAAATAAGCTGTGAATATAGCTTTGAATGCAGTTAAACCTGCTCGTTATTCTTAATGCCAGATAACTGTCAGCAAACATTAAGACACACACACAGATGATACGGCACAGTAAGTATTATATAACTGAAATTTCGGCTCAGCTATGGCGCATCTTCCATGGCTGTTGAGAATTCAACACTTTTATTCACAACACCAATGTCATTACCACGAGAATCAATATTCCATTATGAAACTACGTGTAGTGGAGTGTTTTTCATTGGTATTCAGTGTATTAAACTCATAACCTAACTTGGTGACCTTTCCTTCAATGGAGTCTTATACAAATTCGGACTTCGTATATTGTATTTTCACTAAATAACTCCCTGTTGTACCTCATTACGTCCAGGCTGGCGTTTTGACCATCGATTGTACCCTTCTGTCCTGCTAAAAATTTTCTCATTTTGTGGTCATTTACCACCTTGCTTAATAGGTAGGAAGTTGCCATTTTTATAGCCTTCATGAAAGCAACGAATGTGTATCCACTCAATAACGGTAATTGTTCATGCACAAGTGTCTCGGACCAGCTAACGTATATTGTCTTCGCTGGGGGTAAAGAAGGTGGTTATATAATCGTTCCTGTATCAATCAAATCAACATTCAGGCCCAGGCACATCCCAATAATCTAATCGCCGTGGCCAGAATCAATTATATTTTGAAAAACCGGGC
Source organism: Paragonimus westermani (assembly GCA_008508345.1). Taxonomy (NCBI): domain Eukaryota; kingdom Metazoa; phylum Platyhelminthes; class Trematoda; order Plagiorchiida; family Troglotrematidae; genus Paragonimus; species Paragonimus westermani. Next base: position 378 of record QNGE01005326.1, on the reverse strand, counting down.
ATATTACTGTCTGGAAAAACATTATAGTAGACTCGTCACCCATGGAGCAATATGTTTGTGAAACCTCCGAAGTTTGGGCGGCTTCAAACCAGTGGCAGCAGTAGCGTGAACGTGGATGACATAGTCTTTACCAGCTAAACTAGAAAGCCAGTACAAGTGCGTTAAAGTTTCGTATTACTCCCTCTTATGAGACTATTACTTAGCAAATACAGCCTTGAATAAGCCCTAAATATGGACTGTTTGAACCGTTTGTTATGGTTAACTTGAAAACATTATCAGATATCAATGTACTCTATATTGTGAAGACGTTTTTGATCAGCGAATAACGGAAGGTATAACATTGAGACTGTTCGTATTCTCAACGCGACATTTGGATTG
>QNGE01005325.1:0-35784 GCA_008508345.1 Paragonimus westermani | reverse complement strand
CGGTTTGAGTGATCACGAGGACCCCATCCAGGCAGGCGATGCCTGCTCACTTTGCTCACTGGAGCAGTCAAGGTCTTCATATTTCGTGGCCACGTTGTTGATCGACCACCACGCGGTTTTACCAAACTGTTGGTGACCTTAATATATAATGCCCGGTACGGTAAACCTTCAGCTGGCATACGGAGCACGAGACCCAATCATCGCAAGCTGTGCAACGTAATTAACTGACCAATTGATCGCTCATCTCGAGCGTTCCGGAATACGCGCCGGCGAACTGCCACATTGCTCACGCGATCAGCCCACTTAATGTGGAACAATTGGCGGAGACGACGATGGTCAAACAAAGCGAGTCTGTTGATATCTTCCTTGTGAACAGGCCACGTTTCCGAACCATACGTCAAAATGGAACGCACGCAGGCATTATATACCCTTTCTTTCAGCGACAACCGAACGTTTATTCGACGCCACAGATGACGCAGATTGGCAAAGGCAACTCGTGCCTTTGCTATCCTCGCTGGTATCTGATCAGCAATATTACAGGCTGACGAGAAAGTGCTACCCAAGGATATGAAACTGTCCACGGTCTCAAGGGGATTAACTGCAATAAAGAAAGTAGGGGTGGAATTACCCCGATGTGATCCATTATATAATGTTGATCGTTCCAACTTATATTCCACGAAACTTCCGTAACATATTCTCCTGTTTTGAGTTGCTTCTGTTTTTCACCTTTCTATTCCCAATGGAATATCATGTCCACTACTTGGTGATTACATTGTGATCCCGTCAATTCACCATTTTTATTAAATTTGCCAACAAACCACCGACACGTCAATCCCGTGATAGTGTAGCGAGAAGGCGTCCAACAAAGCACAATCTTTATTGTCCAAATCGCTAGTCACATGCAACGCGCGCTCTCTCGTTTATGAGTCGTAATTCCAACCCGCAGCACCCCCCGGTTTCCGTTCACACGTCGTGTGCACTTCTAACCGGTTTACGTGTGTGACCGGTGCCTTCTATCGGGGGGTTTTCTGCCTGCCATTCCTCGTCTGTTTGTCCGATTTCGTTGCGCGATGGCTCGTCCGGCTGCTCGTGCTGTCCGCCATCCACCCAATGTTGGCCTAGACCGTATTCCAACATCGTGTCGATAGGTTTCTCCAAATGTTGGAAAAACCTCGCCTCCGATCTGGCCGTCTGTCGTATTTCGCCTGCCCTGCCTCGCCCGTTGATCCGATCCAGTCGAGCGATGACTCACCCGGTCGCGCACGTTGTCCCTGATCCGATCGCGGCAGGTTTTCGAACGTACCTCCCCATGTTGAGGTATTCGGCCGAGCGTTCGAAAACTCGCACCTCCGGCCTGACAATCCACCACAATAGCACTGGGCCACTCTGTAAACTTCCGTTTCACGCATTTCCAACCATAGACCATCGGTTCTATTACAAACCGAACTTTAGTTCCTTCGATGAAATTACGTCTTACTCCCACTTGCAGCTCGGTTGTTTGTTTGCAAGGTGTCGGCAACTTGATGCTGAATGTTTGAATATGGACGTAGTCATTTTCAGTAGTTAGGTCCCTTCCCGTCCCTTTCTTTTACGTTCTCTCTTTCTTTATAGGGTTTTCTTTTTCTTCATAGTTGTGTGGCAGTTAAGCATTAGTGTGAACCACTGATGTACTGCTGTCTATGATGATGATGTTGATCGATAAAATTAAAGCAACGAGGAATCTGAAAGATTGTCTCATTTGTAATCACTCTCAGTTTTTTAAATTTTACCTGCCTATTTATATAACTGTACTGTAAACTTCTGATTTGCCAGCCATAACGCCTTGTAATCATCGTACAAGTAGGAATGACCTGATTACTGGTTCATCTGTGGTTTGCACGGGACAGTTTGGTGTAGTTTTGTCGTTGAATACGATGTATATTAATAGTCAAGATGAATTGATGTAGGTGATGTCAGGTTAAGTTGTTAAGGGCGTCATCTGACTCGATATCAGAAAGACAACTGTCTCAGAAGATGGTGGGTCACACCCGCAGTCACGAACGTGAGTCACGGAAAACTACTTTCGTTCGATGAGCTGTGCGGTGCCTGAGACCACTGGCGGGTGCTTTTGGTCTGTGTCATGAAAAATGGATTGTACTGTGGGTGCAACACACCGGTCGCCAACCCGTTTGAGCTCCTTATTCCTGTAAGCATTCAAAAGATTAGACTGAGAAGTAGAAAGAAATACAATAGCTACCGACTTTACACTCTTGAACGTCTTTAGGAAAGCGACATACGGACTTCCTTGTTGGAAGACAAAAGTACTCTTAGCCTATGCCCTGTTCAAATTACAATCAGATAGATCACTTTGTATCTTCCTATCTACCTGTTTTTCTCCATCATTCCCACTTGCCGCGAGTTACTTTTTGTACTAGTGATGTTTGCACATAAGCTATCATTTTCTGGTTGTCTGACGGTTTATTCTTCCATGGTCAATATTGTTACCACAGCTTTATTCATTTCCGTTCTCTATATGTAACAGTCGTATTTACTTCTGTTTTTCGCTTCTAACTCTTCCCTGGATTCTACTGCACTGTCAGAACTCACTTAGAACTTGGAACTAATTGAAGTTTGTGCACTTTCATGCAACAATCATTGTGTCCACGGTGCTGTTGTGTTTACCACCAACAGTAATTTTGCGGTCGTTCAAATAAGATGGTTTATCAAGCGTTCATCCGGTGAACAGTACAGGCGTTTTTATGTCTGTCAACAAATTTGTCAAATTCATGTAGTTCAGTTTAATGTCGTTGCTATGTTGAAAACCTTTTCGCTGCTACTTGGACCACTCACTCATGTTAGAGTTAGTTACTGAGGGCAAACTGTCAGGCATGTGGGGAAACGTTAGCATCTTGGTATTGAACGGAGAGACCAAGGATAAATCCGTTGAATAACTGACCGTGTCGTTCATTACAACCAACAGTAGCTCACTGGTAACGACGCTCCTCTTTTAGACACATCCACGTTATCGTGAGTGCCGCTGATTGATTTCCCTCAGCTTAATACTATTCGCCATGTGTGACCCTGTACTTCACACTGCACCACGGTGTTTAAATTTGTTGACAAGTTTTGTAAGGATGAACTCAATTGTCAATCGTTTACTCGATTATGACGTAAAAAGTTAACAGCCCACCTTTTTGGCAACTTCTGGGGGTTTGACGGTGACATCCACTGGTTTGAAATCGGTCATTCCGAAGTTTTGATAGTACCAGGCTTTAGTGAAGCTATCAGAGTCGTAGATGAAAAACTTTCTTCCCAGAATGGTCACCGTTTGACCAATACGAAAATCTTTGGGACAGAAGTATTCTTTGATTTCATTTTCTGGGTTATTTTTAAAAAAGGGCAAAATGAAAACACAAAATAGCGTACGCATTTGCAAAAGTTTGAAGTGGGTGCGATATTGTTACTCGTAGTCAAACAAGGAAGTTCAGATTTAGGTAGACGGACTCAAGCCTGTTTGCTTGATCGATGAGCTGACCATTCAAATAATTGTGGATGCACGTAGCTTTTGAGTCCCTTGATAATCGTTTACAACACTTCTGATAACTTGGTACTTGATTAATTCGTAATGGTCGACTGAATCTATCATGCTAAATATTGCTTGCCGAGAGTGAAAATCAACAGACAATTTTCAGTGATAGCTGGATACGATAAAATGAGTGGTTTGGAGAGATAAGCAGTCGCGCTTACCTACCGAATGTTCAAAATGAGTAAGCTGAGTTCACAGTGGACAGCACAAGAAGATTGTATGCATATATTCTGAACCTTCACTCAACTTAAAGAGTACCTGCCACACGTGGGACAGGAAAACCGATCAAACAAACAGATAGTCAGAGGAGTTTACATTTATCCGTTTTGTGAATCAGCCTATTCATCTAAGAACATCCGGCTGTTTCAAGTCTCTCTTACTGAGTGTGGTCGGATTAGGGCAGCCTGCCGACATTCACCGTAGATCTCGTCTTCATTCTCCCTAAACTTTGTTCACGGGTCGTTAGTCTTTTTTGACGTAATTTAAATTGAAATATGCAAAAAGATGTTCATCAGTTACGAATTTGGATCATAGCAAATCGTGTGATATTCTCGTATGGTTTCTGTTCGCATTTGGATGAACCTTTCGGCTAGCACGAATGAGATAAGTCAACAGGTCAACAAATGAAAACTTGACTGATCAGTGATCATCATTGTTGTCAAAGACTTAGATATCGAATTATGAAGCAATTAAGACCTAAATAATAATAATAATAATAATAATAATAATAATAATAATAATAATAATAATAATCAAGGACTGCAGTGAATCAGTGTTTCTCACTGACGCTTGACTGCCACACAATAGTGAATAAAAATGCCAGCTTTGTTCATGCAAAAAGAATCAATGAAACGAATAGACCTTACTACAGGAAGCAACTGAATATAGCCAAAACATTCAACATACAATTGTCTGCACTTTGCAAAAAAGCAATCAGGCTATAAGTGAATGCAGGGTGTCATCAGCATGACAGCTTTCCTATGAATTTTACTGCCCCCACGTCGTTACGTGGAACTACTTCACAGACAACTCTGCCAAACAACATCATTCACTCTACTGAACTCGATTATCCGTCGTCCTACCTAACGTCTTCAGCCACTGATTCTGTGAGTTTTGCAGGCCCCAGCCTAGGAGACGAACCTGATCTGTAGTAGCCTAACTTTTGTTGAATGACTTCATTTCTTTACACCAGGTCTACGTCTGTTCACCATCCACCTCACACTCATTCAGCCGAAGCGTCGATCGAAAGAGCTTGGTATGAGAGATAACCATAGATGGCCTTCGTATTGCTTAGTTAGTCGACCCTTTTACTGTTACTGCTTCAAGTATGTATGTGCCTTGGTAAAATACCTGACCGAAAAAAATGAGTACAACCAAGGTTCCGTGTGTGCACGTCTGCGTGTGCACCCAACGAAGGCTAGAAATAAGGTCATACTTGTGTGACCATCATTTTGGTCATCTACAGCCAAAAGTTCGCACGCGTTCAAGTCAAACGGATCGCAGCAGGAGGAAATTGCAGAAAATTAACCTTAGGCTTGGATATTATCAGTTCATTTTCTTACTGGTCAACAACTGTAAGAAACCTGAGATGGTTACGTCACATCAGTTTGACATTTGATGAAGGCAGTGATCAGTTTCGTGCTTTACAGTGCTGTCAAGGCGCAAACCTCAAATGAAGTACGGTGCAATTCAAGAGAGAAGGCGGGAGATGCCATCTGAAGTTGGGGTGTTTGGTTGCATGCAAGATTGCACAGGAATTTCTGATCCAGAGAGTCTTTGACAAATCCGCTACCTCCTATTGTAGCGGTTCACCGGAAGCGAGAATAATTTTGCTTGTTGCAGAGGGAAACTAATGGCATACTTCCTCACTACAATGTGGGTAGAAAATTTCAAGGAAACGTGATATTTCATTTCATCCACACGTTTTGGCTTCCCACTGCTCTCCTTTCTGGGTAATTTCCACGAATTGTATAATTTCGCCAATTCTGATGGTTCTGAGTCTTCCCTAATAACCGATTCTGTTGGTTTCCCACTTTCAGCCAGTCGAATGGTTTTGATGTTTCAACTTTTAGTACCTTCGTTGACTATTAGAGATCCGTAGGCTGGAAGATGTCTTACATTGATAAGGTGAGTGGTACTGTCATTAAGGGAGACTCAGCATGCGAAGGTTACAAGATAGTGGTCCTGGTACGATCAGCTAGTTAATGTGGCGAGGACTGACGGGGAGCTTGGGGTGGCTGGAAATGCAGGTTGAATTCAAGGTGGACGAAATTCATAATTGTTGTGCCAACATGTGTACGTGTGTGACATCTGCACGCAATTTCGAGTTATCACGCCCCATCTGGTTCTCATATATTATAGGTTTGAGACGAACTGAGAGTTTGCGATTCATGTAACAGCCGAATGTGTTTTGCAAAGAGAGATCAATGCTGCGTTTCAACAGGGAACAACTCGGAAGCGTTTATCAGGAAGAGGTTCAGTACTGGAAAATCCTACTGTGCTCAAGTAGAGATGTGAATTCAGACTAGCAGACTTGAGATGGGAGCATGTCCATTGCTCTGCTGACTCAACTTCAAACCTCGCGGAATCATCACAAATGGTTGAAATTATGGTCCGTCACACTTGTGCAAACCACTGCGAATGCCGCAGACGAATCAAACACATGAGCACTAAGGAGATTGTGGGGCCAATAAGTTATCTAACGGTTTAGACTTGGGCCGTCTTTCAGAAGGGTTATTCTTATAATAGTGTAGTGTCTCAACAAAGTATCTCCACGTCAAATATTGCCGTTTGAATTTATCTGAGCAGTCACGAATACGGTGCATAGATTACAAGACGAACAAGTGTTGTGATACGGCATTCCCTGTGGGCTTATTACACTGGATCGCTACTGCTCCACCTCTTTTCGAAAACACTAGCTCAACCTTTCATCTATTGACGTGATCCTAGCGGCTGTCACTGAGCGAATCAAAACGAATACACGTCAGCAGAACTAGTGCTGTACCACCTGTTCGGTTAATGAGTGAACTTGAAGCTCAAGGGTATTCATCAGAGTTTGTGCAGTCTGATTGAACAGTGCCTTTCTTAACTCAGCACAAGATGTGTATCAGCTGTGTCTTTCTACCTTGGGAGGGAATATTCCAGGGAAGTGATGGAACGCTTATGATTGAGTACCACTAATGCGGTCAGTTAACTGTGGCGTTACTTTGAGCAAACCTGTCCATTAACAATAGTTTTCCTTTGACGGACACAACATTGTTAACGCCTCAGGCAAACTGCTTGTTTCTTGGTATCACATATTGGAAACACAGCCCAACTTTACGGCATCCAGCCTTATTAAACTAGTGAAATATACATACGGCCTAATGCGTCAGATTTGCAACCAATGGTATGCGAGGTAGCTGGATATCTAGGTCAGTCTGAATCAATAGGAACACTACCAGAAAACACGGATCTCCCACCATTGTAAATGTTACATTCGTCGCACAATTATTAAAGGTGATATCTCTCAAACGGTTATCGACTGATAGGTTTTGGCGTGTGTTGAGATCGTCTAAGCATCGTGTTCTCCGGCTCTGTTTTTGTCCTTGTATCGAAACTTATAGCTGTTGATTTGCTCATGTTTGCAATCTCTGTTCACAGATTTGGTCTGAGTGATTGCACGGTACAATGTCGAACACCATCAGTACGTCGACGCACAGGGCGACCGTCACCCACCTAAAGATCTAACTAATTGTATGGAAAGGAGGCGATTGATTCCGGCCGCCAGAATGCTTCACAAAGCAGACAAGTGTAAACCGAGCCCGATTCATCCGAAATTACTTCCTTTCTATCCCTTAGTGAAGCACACATTTTCTTGTTTTGATACTATGTAGTTACGACAGTTGTGGAACTTCAAGTGTACCCGTGCTCTCAGTTTTTTTTAACTAATCACTCTGCCGCGTTTTTCATTCCCGTCTCAGTGGAGATTTCTGAGATGCGAATAGAAAGTGGCTCGTACTTCCGGGATAGTTTTTTAAAGTAATCTCAAAAACCTCAAAGACAAACGACATTATAGTGTTCGTGGAGTTTTCATCGACATCCCTTTAAAGTGAGCATAAGGTATAAACAGCCACATCAGTTCGTTGTTCATTTGCTGCCACTATGGATTTTTCTACTATTCTTTCCACGAATTTCATAAGACATTAAAAATCGTTCCGTTCACCAACTTAAACAGTCACCGAACTGGCTTTGAGCAATTCCACGACCGATTAAAGCTGTAACTTGTGTGGCGAAAGGAAACAAGAGTCCCGGAAAATACAGTCATCGGTCACATTTCATTCGTCTTTTCAGACCATAAATGGTTTCACATCAGCGGTGATTTCCGAAGGTCAGCTGATTATTAGAGTACACCTTAATGTCAAGAGTGTACAAGCTTCTTATACTAACCTTCGTATCTAGTCGTTTCAAATAGACTTTATACCTATGTATTATGGTTCGATGGCTGTTGTCGTAGCGAGCGGAAGGCACTTCAGAACATCGACTTTGGTGCCGTCGACCTTTGTGGCAAGATGAAGTTTATAATTACAGATATTTAAAATCACGATATACGCCCGCAATATCGGTGAATTCGCTTGGTGAGTTCCGTTCTCTTATTCTAAGAATCCTAACAAGCGTTTATGGTTAGAATAATTTTTCAACATATCGCGTCTGGACATATTGATAATACCGTGTTACTTCATAAATGACAGCTAACGTCTGCTTTGCTAATCGGCAATAAATTTTATTATCTGGTAGCAAAGTTTGAGAAACACTCAGTTTGGTTGAGAAGATGATCCTTTATTCGTTGGTCGATAGCGGTTTTTATGGACGACGTTGTTCCGTCTCATTGTCCGATGGAGAACTGACAGACCAAGTCAAACCGACCGAATGATATACCTAATTTGTATTGTATGTACTTTTAAAATACTTGGTAATTTTACAGGTTTGGGCTCTGCCGCACCCAACATTTGTTGTAGCAATCAGACCGTCGGAGACCGTTGTTCGCCTCACCTATCTGGGCGATTTCATTACATTATCTTTTGAAATTGATAGAGAGCTATCCGTGCGGACAGAGAGAGCGTATAGTGCATTTGCTGATCTCCTGAAACCTCTGAATAGCGATGATAGACAGCATTCCCAATGTATGTTTACGCTCTCGGCTTTTCTGTATAGATCAGAGTCAGGGCACATTCTTGCGGAGATGTTTATCGACTCTCAGTATTCGACGACCACTTCCACTCCCAGTTAGCTCGTACTAGATAGGTTGACTTTGTTAGCCACGCGGCAGTCCGTCGGTGCGTATTTCGCAGGCTTGTAAGTTCGCGACCTGCAAACGAACCTTTGCTGACTGGGACACGTGTTCTGTACGCCGACGGAACGTCTACCAAGCCGCGCCTTGTTCATTGTGGCTGCTGAAGTTTGGAAGAAACTGCAAGACCGAGAACTTATGATGTGGTCACGATCTATGAAATCCAGTGTCTACTCTGCTGAGTAAGGTTTGTAGGTGTTTTCTGTCCGATTGGAACTTCCATGATAATCTACCCCTCTTGTTAGCAACGTTCTGATATGATAGTCTGTTGCAGTCATAGACGAACCTTTGTCCGCGAAGCTGTTTACTCTTTTATTTCATAAATTTCTATTGGTCTTGTTCCGTTCTGTTTTGTCTTTTTCCTTCATATAAACTTACTTATTTACCGATCTAATACTTCACGAACCCTAGTCCGAACCAACCGCACCTCGAAGCTTACTGCCCAAAGAAAGGGCCGAATGCTAAAAAATAATTACGATGATGATTTGCTGGCTAAACGCTGCAATTGTTTTACCTAGAGGTGCATCTTTTCTTCTTAGAGTTATAGAAGATGTAAATTTCGGAAATAGATAGTCATCGTTGTGCTCTTTCTTTGGCATGCAGACTAATCCACGGCTACGGACATGCCGTTTCAACCGACCCTAATTATTATTAGGCACGTGTAGATTTGTTAATGCATGATTTATACTTCATAATGAAATAAATATTGTCGGCTTCTGTGTACAGTTCAAAATCCGTAGGTCAGCTGAGAATGCTTAAAATCCGGTATGATGTGTTCGTCTGAATGATATTTTTATTACAGTTAGAAGTGTTAAGTTGCAGGCTTTACTTACTTCCGACTTCTGGTTGATGCTGTATACTTTTCATACTTTCTCAGATTGATTGTGATGTTAATACTTCTGGTTTTCTTATCAGTGAAACTGTTTCCGGCATTTTATTCTCAGTAAATCTATTGAATTTGGTATGCTGTCTTGCTCAAGCCATTTTCATTGGACGGAGCTTTCTAACATTTCTCATGCTTTTGTAAAATCTAATTAGAGGCCCTCATATCCCTATGTTCGTGTCTGACGTTCTCCTGATATCTTTTATCTAACAAGGTTTTTAATCACTTGAGATAGCGTTAGTTAAGGAATAAACTTCAAAACAAATAGCTCCAGGAATAGCTTGTAGGCAACGGACAATGCGGTTTATTGTTAACGTTTTACTTCTGACATAAAAAGTCTGGTTTGAGGAATTCTTTGTGTCAGAAACAAAAACATACTCGTTAGCCTTATTACTGACTGCATGCAAGCTACTCTAAAATTTTGAATACTTAATCGGTCTCAATGACAGCTCGGTGGAATGCACGTATCATTAGCTCTATCCACTTTTTTGTGTAAATTTTCAGTCTATCCATGACGTGTATAAAACAGTTTCTGCACTTGACATAACTCCGCACTTGTTGGTTTGATATTCCTCCACTCTGTACTCATCAACTTTGAGGAACACAAAAACGTCTAATTCTAAAGTAGTGGAGGGCTTCAACAGAACCCTTGAATTTTGCTTCTCAAGTGATCACGTGGTCGATCTGATTCGCTTCCGGATTAGCCCGTCACAGAAGCCGGAACCAAGGAGTGTCAGCGCACGAAGGCCATCGCAAGTGATTTGCGCTGAACAACCTTCGCTCAGCATAAATCTCGGAAAATAAGACAGTGAGGTGTATGAGAGGATCGAGTGAAGACATATGTGCACACACGGTTGGCGGCATCCGATTCGGGTTAGCCTGTCACAGTGACCGAAGCCAAAGGACGCTTGCATTTAACTATCACCGCGATTGGCTTGCGCCGCATCACTTGCGGTTCCACACGCACACACACACCAACACACCACATATCCAGTGTAAACCCGAAGGAATAAAACCAGGAGGTGTGCCAGTGGGGTCTTTGTGCCCAGCCGGCCAATGCTGATCAGCCAGTTAATTGGCTAGTAAGGAAAGGAAACTCATCTCTCGGAAAGTAAACACAGAGAGCCTGCAATGACGAGATCTAAACTAGGAAGAAAGATTTGTGAGGTGTAACACAAGAAGCATTGCATTATAGGAGTGCAAGTTAGTGCATCCCAGAGAAGATAAGAAAGAAGAACAAAAATCACATTGAGCTACGAAAAGCCACACAAACCATTCATCATACAGTACACCAACAAAGCTGAAAAAATGAATGGGTAGGAAATTGCAGACACCCAGGTTTCTGGAAAGAGGATTGACTGTCAACGGCCAGGCTGTTGACCGATGCAGTCATTAGCAGAAGTGGAATGGATATACTGATGTGACCCACTTGACCTGAGCCTAACGTACTCGTCGTCTCTTCACCGACGGTGTACTATGAGTACGTTGCTGACCTACTGACCCCGAACGGCCAACACATTCGCTGCCGCACACATCGCAACGCCATATAGTCACGTCACCGCGATCTCTGGCATCGGTGATTCCTTTGCGTACTGCACGCTTCCGCTCGCGGCAGCGCAATACTTGTTCGTTGAAATTTCGGGCGCCCGTCCGGTTCAACGCCAAATCTTCCCAACATCTAAAATCAATGTTACAACGTGAATGACTTACCTGCACAACATCCTGGTATCTCCGCTTTGGACCACCATGATTTCGCTTTACTTCTTTCACTTGTACGTACAACACCTGATTCGGAATACGGTCATCGCCCACCCGACGGACGTGACCGAGCTAATGGAGCGGATTCAGCATCAGCATGGCTTACATCACGTCCATGTCCGCTCACCGCAGTATCTCAGTGTTCGGAAACATGTCTGACTATCGAATACCCAAGATGCGCCTCAGACACTGCACACGGAGGCAGCTCAGATAGCTTACGTTCCGCTGACACAATGTCCACGTCTCACTGCTGTACAGCAGTATAGAGAGCACAAATGAGCGTCAGACCTGACCTTTTCTGCTACCTTGGCGTGGTGGTCAGGCTTGTGTGTTGTTTCAGTCCGGCGGGCTGTGCTGACTGGTACTTCGGCTCTTGCAGGTTCAACCTTGTCAGATTGGCCAAAGTGAAGCAGCCAGACGAAAAACAGCTGCGTTCGTTGTGCTTGATGACCGTGTGTTGTGGTTTGGTTGGGCAAGATTATCGTTTTTGCTTGGCCTGACTTGGTATGTATGCTAAGATCGTCTGTGCAGTATTACCGTTCGGGTGAATGTGTGCTGAATCTCTTTGGATAGGGCTGTAGAGCCTCTCCTTGGTGGTTGGTGCTGTTGCGTCTGCGTATGTGTGTGCGTCACCTGTTGCCTTGCGGCACAGGCTTTTTTGCCAAAGGTTTTGGTTGAGGGCCCTAATCTCTCTTGTGAACAGGTCTGGGCGTTCTGGCAGTATCCGAAGCCCATACAAACAATGATCATCGGCCGTCGCGCAGGACAAATCGGGTGACCCTATCTGCTGCACATAGCAGAGTGGATAGGCGAAAATGTGCCACTGGCAAACACTCACCCTCATACTTTCCTTCGAACACGAACCCTCGAGTAGATAATGCTCCGAAGACCAACTTGAGATAGGTCCGGGGACGCAAGACGCTCACCATTGGGACACGGAACGTGCGCACACTGCTGTATCGATGCAACGCCACAGAACGGCCGGAACGGCGCACCGCTCTGATCGCGATGGAACTGCGTCGATATGGAATCGATGTAGCAGCCATAAGTGAGACAAGGCTTGTAGACCAAGGTAGTTTGCGGGAGGCAAGTGCTGGGTACACCTTCTACTGGATAGGTTATCCGGCAGACGGTGTTTGGGAGCATGGTGCCTGTTTTGCTGTCGCTGATCGCATGGATGCTTTGATGATAGACGAACCGCACGGCATCAGCCCTCGAATGCTGTCAATACGCGCTCGACTCGGTCGAGGTAAGTGTGCTACATTTTTTGGTGTTTATGGTCCAACTATGTGTCACACTGATGATAAAAAGGGCCAGCTCTATGATCAGCTGTCCGCCACAATCCGGTCGGTGTCGGTGAGTGGCCGACTATTTTTTCTGGGCGACGTGAACTCTCGAGTTGGGCGCGACTCGTTAGCTTGGCCGGGAGTCCTCGGACCTTACGGCATTGATTCAGTCAACGAGAACGGTGATCACCTGCTGCATGAGCTGGTTATCACGAACACCCGATTCCAGCTGAATGCGAGTGAAATCACGACGTAGACTCATCCACGAAGCGGTCACCACCATCCGTTTGACTACATGATTGTACGGCAGCGCGACATTCGTGAGGTGCGCATCACGCGGGTGATGAGCGGCGCTGAATGTAGCACATATCATAGGCTGGTCAGGACTGAATTGTTAATCCATGTGCGCAAGTCCGTTTATTGTAGATCTTTTGGACAACGGCAGAAGTTGACTATCAGACGGCTGGATAACTCGGAGACGAAGACTGCCTTTCAACGTGCAGTCGTCGCTCGTCTGCACGACGCTTCTGCATCCACTTCCCCCCGGGGGTATGTGGCAACAACTCAAGAAACGAACTAAGGCAGCAGCCACGGCGACGATCGGTGTGGAGCGCAAGAAATGCCCGGACTGATTCGATGACAACAACGTGGTTATCTCCAAGTTGGTAGAAGAGAATGCCGCGTTCGCCACACCCACAATGGATCCTGCCAATGGAGCGAAGACGGCTAGTTTCCGAAGTATCCATTGTCAACTGGTCCGGTGAAGGAAACGGAGCGAGTGGATGCAGGGCTTCGCAGATTATTGGCAACATAAGGAGTTCAACGATTCACTTAAGGCGATCTTCGGTTCATTTATCCAGCCTACTAAAGTACTGGTAGGCGTGGACACGGGCTATTCTTGCAGCCAGCCGGAGGACATCATGAGAATATGGCGCAAACACTTCGGCAGTCTGCTAAACCGCATTGCTACAGTTGGTTGGGTGACTGTGAACAGTCTGCCGCAACAGGAAATCAAATCTTCATTTGCTCTCTCCCTAGATTTGCTGGAGTTGCAAAAGGCGTTTGGTCAACTGCGCAACAGGCAGGCTACGGACGGACCGACGCTGGAACCCGCTTTGCTCCAGCTGATTCACTCCATTTGGGAGCACGAGGTGATGCCGTAAGATTTCAAGAACGCCCTTATCGTACCCTTGTTCAAAGGTAAGGGTAGCAAGCAGTGCGCCGACAGTTACCTAAGCATCGGTCTTCTGAGCTGCAAAGGCAGGATGCTTGCCAGCATCCTCCTGAACCGTTTGAATACAGACGTTTTAGAGGTCAGTGGTCCCGAAGAACAGTGTGGATCCCGGGCGAGTCGGAGTAATATCGACCTGGTGTTTGCTGCTCGACAGCTTCAGGAGGAGTGCCGGGAACGAAACCAGCTGCTATATGCTCTGTTCGTGGACTTCACCAAGGGCATCGATTCCGTGGGTCGCGAGGCGCTGTGGACGGTGCTTGATAAGTTTGGATGTCCAGGTAAGTTCGTCAATATGGTTAGATTGCTGCATGTGGACATGAAGTCGAAGGTGCAATCGTGTGGATTGACCTCTGATGGTTTTGACAGGGTTGTGTTCTAGCCCCACCCCTATTTAGCTCATACTTGACTATCACGCTAATGGTTGCTTTCCAGGACTCTGGAGAGGATGGTGTTGTATATCCGAAGTTACGGCGCCCCAACCCGGCTACAGACCTCAACGATGCGCATGCTTCTGTTCGCAAATAACAGCGCATTGCTGGCACATATTGAAGAAGAACTGCAACGTCTGGCAACAGCTTTCGCGTCGGCAGCAACGAAGCTTGGATTGGACATCAATACAGGTAAGACGTTTTCGTTCCTCCAGCCTTCTCCTGGTGGAGATGCTGCTTGTATACCTCCATCCCAATTCCGCATCGATGGAGACATTGTGGATAGCTGCGGAGAGTTTTGCTACTTGGGTATTAGCTCGTCGGCAGATCTGTCGGTGGACGGCGAGCTGAGAGCGTGAGTGACGAAGGCTAGTGCTGCTTCCGGATGTCTTGAAGAGCGTATCTGGAAGAATCATAGCTCGAAGATGGCCACCAAGCTGTGCACACACACACCCACAAACAAACAAACAAACAGCGAACCACGAAGGCAACAGCATCGTCGTAGGTGGTTGCATGCACAGATTCCTACGTACTTTCGTCAATGGTCTCTTCGAACTCCAGGCTTTTGTGTCCTTTATCCCGCCAGTTTCGTCACTAATTGTTTAGACCTCCTTACCATCTTCCCAACAGACGTGAAACCAACAGTCTGAGACGATCGAGCAACCTGATCATTGCTCACAATCGAGAGTGGTTGAACGTTCAGATTTGATAATTCGGTCGGGCCTAACGTGAGGTCAGTGGCGCAGTGGTCAACACGGTTTCCTCATGATTGGAATGGCCGGAGTTGAAATCCCGGCCGTGGCAAGGATATGCACTACTGACGAGCTCTAATGAGAGCGAAACTCGAGTCTAGTGCTTCTTTTCGAAAGAGACTGACTAGGAAGTCTATTTAAATGCGAAGGCTGTGATCAATTGTGAGTGATAGTCAACTGGAAAATAAACCAAATCTCCGACTACTCATCAGAAGTCTGATAAGCATTTGGCATTATACTACTTGCGAATGTTCCATCAGAAATTGTTGTTTATTTTCATCAACAAACGCCTTCAAAAAACAGATGGCTAATTAAGTCAGTTTTGTTCGACTTACCGGTCAATTCCATGAATACACTAGGAAATGTAGGTGGAACATTATCGCGATCTTTTGGAATGCGCCCTCGTCGAATGAGCAATGGGAACGGATCACGACCATCATTGACCTGATGAACTTCACGTACCTCCAGTGTGTCATCCGCCAAATAGTACTGTTAATGAATAGTCAAAGATACTAGTTTGAGTTAAACAGATTCAAATAAGTGCATAACCTTTGCAAGGTTTGCCAATCACTCTTACTCGTTTCGTGTTGGTGATATTACTTGGAGCTTTCAAAGGTAGAAAATTGGTTCACTTATTAAGATACCGTAAGCACGAACTTAATTTTGATAGAGGCGTACTCTGATTGGCGAAGTTATGGTTGGATCTGACGCCGTAACGTCAATTTTAGTCCGGATGTGAATAGCCTGACATAGTTCAGTCGACGTTTTTCATGGACGAATTTTATCTGACAAAAATGAATGTAGCATGATTTGACCTAGTGGTGCAAAAAGAACCACCGTGCAATATGGAAAATTTGTTGCGTACAAGTTGCTCTCATAGTTATGCGAACAGAAGTGAGATCACCCTGAAAATATTTCACCTGGTTTGGAGCTTGTCCTGAATGAAGTCGCAGATTGTGGATAAATCTGCTTACACATTAACGTCAGAGGCTGTTATCCTTGGAAGTGTGTAGGATCAACTAGTCCAACATGAAGATGATCAATACCAAAACGCCAACGTTGTAACCCTGAACAATTCTTCGATATACTCTAACTTCAATTACTAGTGTTACAAAGCAAGACGAAATTAAATGGCAATGGCCACGGTAGTGGTGAAGATTCACTGACGAGCGAGTTTTGACCTCACAAAATTACTAAACAACAAACGCTCTTCCTCTGGCTAGTCCTCTGGCACGTGTTCCTTGAGCAATATTCCTACCAAACTGTGTGGTCTTCAAGTTCACTGTGTCCATCTGACTGCTGGCGTGACGTTTCGGTGACACCCCGTCCGGACGAATACGGTTTCCATGTAATGTTCTCCAATAAGATTCAGGATATGTGTTAGTTCATACACAGTCATTCAAAAATATTTGTCACAATCTATGTTCTATGACTCAATATGATTTTCCGAAATAATCAAACGACGCAACACCCTGCTTATATGAAGTAGCTCAATCGATCACTACGCTTTGTAGTCAGACTTGTGGAGGCAAACCATGAAATTGAATTTTTGACTTACTGGTTCCTTTAGGAGAACGTTCAACACAGCCAGACCGACCCTCTCACTTACCGGTCCACCACTAATTACTCTAAATCTGAAGGATGAAGTGCTGGTCCCCAACTCAGCTATGTTGATTCACTCGTTCGTTTGCGATTGTTTAACAAACTACGTGGGTCGTACGATTCGGCACTTGTCTAGAAGAGTCAGAGAACATCACCCTGCATGGATCGGGACAAGTGAGAGAAAATCAATCACGAGCGCCAGTGTAGGTCATCGGGCTGACAACGATCATCAGGTCAACATAGATCGATCGTTCACTATTATCTGAGCCGGTCAAAACTCGTTCGTCAGTGAATGTTGGCCACTGCCTAGGTCATTACCATTTGATTGCGTAATTCAACCTTATGTGAACAGAAAAACGATATTACTCTGTAACAATTTCCGGAAAAGATAGTTGTTCAGGTGGACTGCCTAATTTCACTGAAGGGGGAGGGGGAGGTTCCGCGTATGCTGGTGGAAAAAACAGATTAAATAATTCCCTGGTAAAAATCAATTTTCGCCACGTTAAGTCAGTGGTGGATAAAGTCGGACACATGTTTTCAAATAGAGGAAGGCGATCTAATTTCTGAGGGATAAACTGGGTGATAGATAATTCGGTATTGTTTACTTGGTCGTTGTAAAGACATGAAACCTTCTTTAGAAGTTATATACAATTTCCCTTTCAGAACCATAGTTTCACCTTACATCATGTAACACGTAGTTGTTTGTTTGGTGCCAACAGTTGCACAATTTGGAGCGGATTATCTGAAACAGCTTCTAATGGGTGCTTCAGAAATCACACCACACCTAACGTATTTGCAGCGATTGCTACATACTGACAGCTGTGGTCTAGAGAACATGTAGATAAAGCTTGTGCTAAGTTAGTTAATTATCCTCAGAGATGCTGTTTTTTCAAATGGAATGGTTCGTAATCAGTCGTGTTACCGCACTTCTACTGTGTGTACTCGACTGAAGTGAAATGTGGAGTTAAATTTCTTCAAAGGTTCTGCTGTTAATTTAAACGAAACTATCTTCCTGCTTTCAGAAGTATGATTATATAAATAAATGTCTGCATCCAAACATTGAATTTTTTAACCGGAATGTTCAGTGACATCGTAAGTCTAAATAAATTAAGGCGTAGTTTAGAAAATGGCCAGTGTCTGGAAAAACTCACGTGAATGATAAACTTCCTGCACTCTCCGAACATTTCAGGGCGATCATCCCACACAGCATGAAAACGCAACACTTTACGATCCAATTCCAGATGCTGACGTCGTTTGTCGAATGATGAGGGCGTCTTGCTTATACTCAGTGCCTCACGCTTAGCCCGTTGATCTAAATATGGGTCGGATGGCTCCGGTTCAGGGGCATTTACCTCGACTCCCTCACTTTCGAGAAAATCCTGATGTAAAGTACGTGTTCACGTCCACACGGTAAAAGTGAGATTGTTGTGTAGTGTAAACATGTGGACCACCAAAGCAAGAAAAAATGTCGTATTTTTGGCCAATTAAAAGCAATAACTCCTGCTTGCTATGCTTGATTGTTTCAGATGTAAGTACTGATAGTGATTGTTTCAAAATATTAAATTATACATGTAAACACTCAATCGATAATCAAATTTAAGTCAATCTGCAACTTCACAAATTTTGGACGAATTTTCGATCAAGAGCATCGAAAAGTTAGTTTCTGTTTCCTGCCGCAAAATTCGCATCTCATAATTTAGGCAAATTTGCACTGACAGGCACAGGAACATTTAAGTCAAGATGTGGATTGTGCGCTGTTTTTCCAACGTCACTTTTACTGCAATCGTTTTTTAGATAACTTACCTGAGTAGTTTACTGTTGTCACAAGTCTTTGTTATCATCAGATTTTATCACGTTCATAGTATGTTGTGTAATGAGCACACAAACTGATAAGATGAAATCTCTAAAGGTTCAATGAAATCTTGTGAATCATGCCTGTTTGCTATTGGCCGTTAATGTACTGAAGGCAGTCTACTATGCCTTGCTTATTCCCCAGTCTCATTCACAAGACAGGACTGTAAGTCTTTCAATAATTTAATGATATTTCCACCAGCATTTTGAGCAAAAGTTTCAGTAACCGAAGTAAAACCTAGAGAACTTCCTAATTATTCAGGTAGTCACGAATTGATTCTTTATTTCACAACTCTTTTTTCTGAAATCACATGGAGTTTATGGTTTCAAAAGCCTAGGGTTGTTCATTTTCCAGGCTAAGGAAGCTGAACTATAAGAAAAACATTGCGGAAGCTGTTTAGAAAGCATCAAACATCTTCAATTTATTTATATACGCGAACTTACTGAAATACGTTACCAAAACTGAGCAGTGTTGAAAAACGGATCCTAGTTTAATGCGTCCTCAATAAACTGATTCAGTAGAATCAAGTTCCCGATTATTCTTTTGTAATTAACACTATTTACCTAGGAAAACATGTATTAGTTTGATTTGTTTTGACATTCAACTTATTTTCTTTCCTGTGTTATGGGCCGAAATCAAATTATAAAGCTGCTCGTGATTGATGAAGCAAAAAACAATTAAATGCTTACACGTGTAAACTTGTCACAGTTTGTAATGCGGTACACTCGCCCATAGACGGCCAAATTGATTCCCAGATTGAGATCTCGCCAATTGTAAGGGTCACCAACATCATTTTTTGGAATACGATGTCGACGTACTAGTTTACCTGTGAAGAAGATGGTTGAAGCAACCTTGACGTAAACATGCGCTGTTGCATCGAGTTGGACCAAATAAAACTGATCGAAATTAACCAGTAAGGAGACTCATTTGGTGGGGGGCTGTCAACATTTGAAAAACGTTGATCAATTGAATCTCATTGGTGACAGGGCTTAAAAGTGGTAACATACATTTGTCAAAACTTTAAATCTTTTAACAGTATCTTGTTTTTTCGCGTCCATCCCATCAATGAATATTTTAGCCTTTTTCATGTTAACGTCATCAACTTATATATTTATCTAATGATATCGAGTTCCCATTAGATTGCAAAATGGGAGCATAAACAACCAAGTCACTTTCTTAGTCTTTAGGTGAATCGGCGAAACTGGAGCACAACACATCCACAAACTTTCAACTTCTGTGAGCTGGAGGACTTGACAGGATTGTTTCAACGGTTCATATGTCTCCAGACCCCTACACCCAAACTTTTCATGATAATTAGCTATTAATGTCATTTTATTATAAGCACTTTTTAAATATGTTGCACGTAGACTGAAAGGTAGCATGTGTAGTGCGTTTCGTTTAGTTGAAGACGTTGAACCAGTGCGTTAAATTAACCATAAGTGTGACTGGATAAGATGATGTTTTGTACTCATATAAGGCGAGTTTGTGACTCCAGACGTACTCAGCGTTGACGACAAAGTGGACTACATGAGTACAACGGTACAATATTGCGTGAGTGGTTTATTTTATAACACCTGTTACAAATCTAGTAGGGTATGGTCATCCATATTGGGAAGTGTCAGTTATTTCAATATTACTATTGACGGAACAATTGTGCCAGTGGTTACATAACTAACCGTTCTGTGTTCCGTTAGTTATACCTTTGTATATTCAGCAGCTATCCGCTTTCAATGTTTGTTTTATAGACGTTCGTCAACATTGTTCACAATACACTGTGTATTTTAAAAAGTTGCCCTCTAACTTTGCATTCATTCTGTTTAATTGCTGGAAACTTGTTAGAAGCTTTACTGTTAAACTCATCTCTGTTCATTCGAGATAATTTATTTAGAGTAGTCTGCATGTCGTTTATTGTAAAACACAAGGCACCATCTCTCATACATGTTTGAAGAAGCAAGTTTTAAACCATTACATTTTACGCTGTAAAGAGCAGTGTGTGATAGTATCATTAATCATTCTGACCGCCTTTGCCCTATTGAACAAGTCCATTCTGTTCATATACACCACTGCTATCAACTTCCAAGAAAACTGGAAATAAAGAAGGTTCCCTTCATTCACGCCACTTTTACGTTGGACGTGATCGTATTAGGACAGAATCGAAAGCCAACCGTTATAATAAAAAACATTTACATTTCTCTAGGTAACGAAAATTTTGGAACATTGTTCCTAGTTTCTTTTGGGAGTGAGAGCAGTGGATAATGTTGAGATAGAACGGACCAGTACGGAAATTTGGGAGATGCTACCGGTTTGTATAACCAACTGCATTCCCAGAGGTGTAGTTTCCTTCCTTCTTCACGGACAATACACATACGGACATGGATAAAACTAGCCAATCAAGCAGTTAGAGGAAATACTAAAAACACATACACACATTTATGAAGTACACTGTGTTGCATAATTGAATGACAAAGCGCTAGGTTTGGATGAAAACGGTCTGTTAAAGGCTGACAGAAAAATATGTTTACAAATCGATCATGCCAAAGTGACATTCAACACCTGTCGTTTATTATAAATTAAATATTGGTTGCCACTTGGAACATACGACGGAAGTAATTTTTTATTGCGGAACTACCAAAAGATCTAAAACTGACTACCGAAGAGCTTTTGTTTTGCCACGTCACCCGGTTCGAAACAGTAACGTTTCTTCGCAGCATTTTTGCGTTGCAAAAGTAGCTTAAGACTAGACTAGACTATCGCTTTCAAATTTGACTGCGGTAGG
The DNA here is from genome assembly GCA_008508345.1 of Paragonimus westermani. Taxonomy (NCBI): domain Eukaryota; kingdom Metazoa; phylum Platyhelminthes; class Trematoda; order Plagiorchiida; family Troglotrematidae; genus Paragonimus; species Paragonimus westermani. The sequence goes on along the minus strand of QNGE01005325.1, from coordinate 14,319 downwards.
GTAGTATCCGAGAAAATGTTCCAGTTGTCAACAATGATTTGGAAGACTGATTTAAAAGACCCTTATCGAGGAGAACAGCTGTTGAAAGTAGCTGAGTATTCATCCACGTTGAATCCCACTGAAAACAACTGTAGTATAACGGAGGCGGAAGTGAAGCAACAGTTGCGGACCCGCTGTTTTGAAATGGAGATCCAGATAGAATACTGGGTCAGAAAGAAGGACGCACGCTTATCCCAAAACAAGTAATCCATGCTGCCAACAAGAAAGTTATAGAAAAACAACGCCTATTCTGTCCACCGCACTACATGCAGACGAGAGACGCAAATACATTGAGGGCAACTCTATGTGCGAATGGCAAAGTTCCATTTACAGCTAACACCATATAGCGAATTTCCTTCTTCGTGCAAACGACAGACTTTTCGGGTAAGAGGCGTGAGTTTTTTACCGTTATCAATTTCTAAAAAGATGTGGATTTGAATAATCTAAATCGGGTGACAAAGCTGTATGTTTCGTTCTTGCCAAAAATTCTGATGGCCAGATAAATTATCCAACTTGGTAGTATGGTTGTGACATTGAACGGGCGTAGTTGAACTCAATACCATACTTCTTCCTTGGGTCACATGCACGTTGAAATTAGCCACGTTATATTCAAAAAATTTGGCGTTGGTGAAATGCACGGTGGTTTGTTTTCAAGGTGTGGCACGCTGATGTTGATTGTTTGAATTTGGACGTAGTTATTTTCAGTAGTTAGGTCCCTTCCTGTCCCCTTCTTTTTTTCTTCTCACTTCCTATGTAGGGCTTGCTTCGTCTTCATGGTTGTGTGGCAGTTAAGCATTGGTAGGAACCACTGATGTGCTACTATCTATGATGATGATAATGATGATGATGATGATGATGGTATGTAATATTACCAAGTTTCTGAATGATTTTCAGCTTATTATGTTCTTTCTTGCATAATCAAGTTTGAACACAGATCTCCAGGCACGATATTGGGATTATGTTCACTCTACGGCCTTATTCTGAAGTAACCGCTTAGTTGACCATTAGAGGATTATCTCTCCTGCAGAACGCCTTATCCCCTGAACCGGCGATATAAAACACCAGTATGTAGAACATTTCACTAGTGTGGAATATGACGTCGTTATTACCGGCTTCACAATGTTTCTGCTCACCATAGTTATTTTAGGCTGTTTTATTTCATCGGCAACTTCAAGCTTAACCTTGAGCTTTTCTCTGTCTGTGGTTTGACGGTTGACAGCGGAACCCTAATAAAAGACACTGCATTCTGGTATGTTGTAATCGATCGGTTACGTTTTATAAACAATACATATTTGGTCTCTCTAGTAGCTGTGTTTCAATTTCTCACGGTTTTGATGTCCCGATATACCTTCAGGGGCATCATATAATGAAACCAGCAAGAGTTCCATAAAACAGTATGACGGTCAAGCAACAAGGTTGACATGAAATACGGAGGCCCTGACTGTTCCACTGAGCAAAGTGTGCAGGTGTTGCCTGTCTGGCTGGGGTTCTAGTGATCACTCAAATCGCTGGTAAGAAACGGTGTGCCACACTCAGTGACGTACCTGCGTTCGTACCACTTCTAATTCTTCCGCTTAGTCTTTCTTTATAACTTTTCGGACCTTTTCATTACCATCCTCTTTTCCTAAGGTATTTCACATCAATAATCAGACGAACTACAGTCTGAATCACCGTACTTTCTGGTCAGCTCCGAGGTTGTTGTTGTTGATGATGGCACGTATATCTGAAAGCAAAAATCTTCTGTAGTTGATCCTTGGAGTGGTCAGTAGCTGAATTTGAATTGCTTGACTCATATATTTCTGAGTCGTAAATTTTTGTTTCTCCAGATGTGTTCCCTTTCTAATATATTTTAACATTTGTTGCGAGGAATGCGACATCTTAATTAAACCTTGTCTGTTTTTTTCTAGCGCGTCTTTTGTCTTAATCGTGTATTTTGAGGGTCTACAACCTAAACCCTGATTGACTGGGTTGGACTCGTTATTTGAAGTAAATGGTGTCACAGCAGAACTTACAATTCCATCGTATGTTATCTGCAAGCCTACCTCGTTATATACACAATGTATCTGACTAAAAAAGCAAAGTCAGTTTAACTTGTCTTTCGCAACTCAAACAGAGCTTTGAAGTCGAAAGCATAAATCGAAGGTTTAAGTTACAATCAAGATAGGGGACCAAAAGCCAAACAGGTTAGTGCGCTTCATACAAAGTATAACCGGCAAAACTGCAGCAACCTGAAAAATTTACCAGTTTACCCACGGTGTGGTGGACGAAATAGCCGCAGAAATCATGATACCTGTTTTGTGTAAGTTAGTGGCATTTGACTGCCTGTCTAAATGAAATGTCACTCTGAAGAGTAAATCTTAGAACACCACACTACTGATGAAGTTGTATGTGGTGGTGTTGCTGTGCATGTAGCATTATGCATGACAGTTTGTACACTCCGTCTAGTAGATACATGATCTCCATTTTCAATGTTCCTTGATACAATACGTCTCACTTTTCGCCTAGTAGTGAATAGCAACTTAGTGTCTACTAGATTCCCTCTAAAAGAAAGGGCATGCTCAAACTTAGCCCAAAGAATTGCGGGAAAACTTGTGCCGTCAAAAGTACTCACTCGTAACATGCCCACCAAAGGCATCTGAATATATGTGGGAGAAGCACACCGAGTGGAATTCTCCCGTAACCACATCAGCTCTCGACTAGCTGGTTCCTAGCCGGTAGTGGGCAGATATATACTAGGGTTGCTAGTGGAATAGCCATCTGATTAATGCATATTGCACTGTCGCACTTGTTTATGTGAAAAAAAATTGAGTAGGCAACCCTTCATAATAATCTCTTCATGGTTCATAAATTGTGGAATAGAAAAACTTTCCCAGTATCTCAACCGCATCAATATTTCTAATTAATTCCACATAGAAAATTATCCCTAGTAGTACACTAAAACGGTTAGTTGTCTTATGAGTGCAGTTTTGAATGTATTACGCTGGCCACTCAAAAAGCTCAATACTGCGTCATTTTCATTCTCATATTCAGTTCAACTTCGTCATTATATACTGCAGCGCATCAGTAATTCTCACTGATGCATAACTGTCACATAGTCATCAAAAAAGTAGACTCTGTAGAAGAAGACGAAGGAAGAGGGAAGAGAACGTAAATATCAAAGATAGCTAAACCTATATATTCACACATTAAACATCAAGGTGTTTAAATCCCAAAACAAGTAACTGAGCTATAAGTTAATGTAAGGTGTCATCAACAAAAAAGCTCTTTTACGACTTTCACTTCTCCACGTCATTGATTGTCAGTAGTTCACAAACAACTCAGCCAAACAACAAAATTCACCCACAGCGAACTCAGTTAGCCGTCGTCCCACCTAACATCTTTGGCCACCGACACTGTGAGTTTTGCGGGCCCCAGCCCGGGAGACGAATCTGACGTACAGTAGCTTTTGGCGAATTATCTTATTTTGCTACTCCGGGTCAACAATTATTTTGTCCGCACCTTGAGGCAGTCGACTGAAACATTGGCGAAGAGTGCTCAGTGTGGTAGATGAATTGCCGGCATTCTTAGTAGGTGGTCTAGTCATCTAAGTCTGTGCAGCTTCGAGGATTGAACAAGAGAACTTCACTGACAGTCGTTACCAAACAACCAATTCCTAGCCTGGCTTCACTAACACTGAAAGAGTTAGTTTCACATACCCTTCCCTTAGTATTATAAAAAGGTTTTCGTCTACAGCGTCATTTGTTCATCTTGTAGTGAGATCACCTTCGACTACCCCAAAATTCTAAACCCCCCGCGACGTGAGATTTGCCTTGCCAGTACCACCGCGCCTGTTCACATTACCTTATATATGTAAACTTACTACAACCCACTAGCATCAAAGTTAGTGGGCCGGCATAAGTATCGCAGTTATGCTCTCGGCTGTGTAATGAATTTGCTCTATCTCTACTCCTGTGGGTTACATTCACTAGGATTACAATGTTGAGCTATTACCGTTAGGAACGCCGCTTAACCAGGCTAACGCTTATTTGAATTCTGAAGATCGACTGGAATTTTTAGTCGACTCTCTCTCCCACTCTGGCGGATGCTGTGCGGTTGTGCTCAAGGTGCTCCCACGTCCAGCTCCCTAGCCCCCCTTAATTGTTACGTTGAAGTCTGTTGTGAACGGTGAGTAAATCGATAAATAAATAAATATTTTCGATAATCGTACTTTGTTGTGAGTTTTTGATAATTTTGGTCTCTTGCCTACTTTTTTCATTCAAGCCCTAACTTGTAATATCCATCTCACGGTCAAAATCACAACTCGCTCCATATCGTGCTAACTCGTTGTGATATTTGTGCACAGTTTATCTTCCGGGGTCCGTGTGAATACCCAGAGATCCACGCACCAATACTCGGTTTCTATTTTCATCCGACTTTGAGAGTGGACATCTACTGGGTAATACTTTGTTGTACTGTTTCATTTTATCACACATCGTCACACTCATCGTGCTGGGAAAAGCTTTTGCTTTTACTTCTATAACCAGGCAGGAGTTCACCGAGTGCCATGCACTCCAATTAAAAGAGGAGTATAAATGCTTCCTTCACACGATCAACAACGTTTGATGCTTTCAAACAAGACGGAAGCCAAAATAAAATCTTACAGCAAACTCCAGATGTTGAGGACGCCGAATCACTGACTTTAAGCAATCCCATTGACCCCAGTCTAGATTGCGTTGTTCCTAACAATATTGTGCGTGTATAGGCTAATAGACTTTTACAATTTTTGAAGTAAAGACTCTTCGAGCTACCGTCAGGTGTAAGACCTTTGGTGAACAACGTTCGAACTTGAAGCGAATCCGGGTGGATGACTGTACCTCTGTTTAACTAGTCGTATTACACACACCAGCAAGATATCAGGAAAGGGTCTTTGTCGCTATTGCAATACAACTGAATAGCTATGACATTTTGCTGACTAATTTGGAAAACTACACTTTACGTCCTACCTTAAGCATGATTTAGTTATGTCGAGACCATCTGTGTTTTGGTCTTTCACTGTCAATGTCTACAGCGGAAACAATAAACCGGAAAACCCGAATTTTCACCTTATCGGTGTCCTCAGTGAACTACATGGTGTTCTGCTGGCCGGCACATTGTTCATGGAGGCCAACTTCAATGTTAGCCTGAAGGATATCGTATGTGATACATCGGATAGTACCCTTATCAAACGATTACGTGATCACGATGCTCATTATTACTGTGAAAAATGCAACTAAAAAGAATAAAACTTGAACCACAAGATTACGTTTACTTCAAGTAATACTTCTGCAAAAACTGACGCCTCTTTTAGTGCCTCACGTCAAGTGACCGTCTCTTTATTTTCTATTTTGTCTATTGGCCTGATGTTGTTTTCCAATAGATTACATGCATTCTGTGTCGTTGGACGTGGTCCGTTGGCTGATAAATAGTTGTACCTCGGGATCCATGTCACTGAACTCTCGCATCAGTTCCCGCGTGTTCAACCACATCATTACCAGAATGCTAGAGGAAACTAAACCTGTGGTTTTCCCGGCAATTGCCGTAGGTTTTTGCGTATATCAGCGGATTTCAGCTGGATGTAGACGGTTTTTACCTTATCTAAATATTTAGATAAGTTGAAAACCACCCTACAGCTTTGAGAAGCATTCTGGAAAACGGAAGGTATGGAAAATTTTTGGATATTTCTGCAGCTATTAATTTGAATTGCCACTTGGCAGCAGTGTGAACCATAAAGTCAAGCAACTGCAGTTTCGTCGCTTGTTTTATTGGTTGAAGTACACGCGAGTTTCACCTCGTCATTTGTAAATAAATGATATATATAGCTGATATATCATGGTATATCAACTATATATATCAGTTATTTACAAATGACGAGGTGAAACTCGCGTGCATTTCAACCGGTTAAACAAAATGAAATTGAAACGAAAGAATTGATGCATAGAAGTTTATGGAATGTTTATATTCGGTTAACCTTGAGGCATTCCACTGTTATTCTGTGGAGGCTCCATGATCTGTATACTATCATCTTCAAGAAAGTAATATATTTGTACAAAGCGGACACGGTAATGCTCCAGTGGTGACTCATTCACAGTCTCCTTAAAGTATCCGTAAAATCGCAGCACCTTCTTATCGAGTGCAACATGGGCTGGTAAAAATTCCGTAGGAGGTGCCTGTTTGGCCTTTCCGTATGTTATTGTGGGTTGGAAATTTGCTAAATCGTTCAATTCAGATTCGGTCAGCTGAGTGACCTTCAATGGTTTGCCACCGATCCCGACCTCGGGGAATGATTTGGGAACTTGAAAACCATTTTTGTAGTTAAGTGTGTGACTCAGATGGAAATTTGACAACTGTATGGAAGTTTCAAAGTTGATAGAAATGGAGTACTTACGGTGGGATCTCGGAACGTATTGCCGGGTAAAAAAGGTAAGCCCTCCAGAGTTTTATCTTGCTCACACATCATTTGTTGAAAATGCGCGACTAATCCAACTAAGTTACTGAAACTGTTGGGCAATTTAAACAAACTCAGCGTATACTACATCAATGAAATATTTCACCGTATATTGTTTTGGAATGCAATCTTTTTGGTTGTGCGAAGACATCAGTAAGCAGGCTCCATGGTCATATCGAGCTCCACGAAATTCTCCACCATTTTTTTACGGAATATTATTAGCTACGTTATTTCCGATAGATACCAGCTGAAATTTATCAGCCGTCGTTGGTATCCAATTTAAATATGAGGTTACAATATTATATGAAGGTATAGAAAATTTGTTTCAACGTGTGAAAGATTTTTATCAAGGACGACCAAAATTGCTCTTATTTAATATCGAAACATTGTAACAATACAGAATTTGTTGCGCATGCGATTCGAACTTTCCGCTGATGTTCTCTCTCTTGTTATCTATTTTACGTCGCCTACCTACCTATTACTCGGCGTTTTCCACACGACATGAACGTCCCTAGAACTGTAACATTCGATCCTTCTGGACTTACTTGTTTGGAACGATTAAAAAGTGCGTCATTATTGGGACTTGGATTTCGTATTGCCATTGGCGTTGTGCGGATCGCCTCCTCATCTCTGTATCGTCAATACACTGGTTGTGATTGTTCTTTACGTCTTTTCTCTGGTTTTCGATTGCGCCGAGACTGTCTGCGATTGCTGTCCCGTGCATACATTTATCGTCCAGTTACAACTGGTGACGGAGGTGGCATGAATACGAAACCGAGGTTCACTTCACCCCCGCTATCGACGGATTCGACCATCGAAATGAACAAGCTATGCTGCCAATTTAAACCATCAACACGCCAACCCCCGTTTAAAAATCTCGATGATGACTTCGATGACTGGGCACTTGAGGTCAAAATTCATTTATCAGCAGTGAACTACAAGCTCCTATATCCTCAGTTTTTTGGGTGTTACTGCTGTGAAGTCATTTCGTGCCTCTGATGTGGCCCCAGATTCATCACCCGAAGTTATATGGGAAACCCTACAAGCACTCTTCGGGCGCACGGAATTAGCGAATGTTTATCGCGAAAGGTTCCACGCCAGGCACCAGCAGCCATCGGATTCGATGGATTCTTTCCTTCGTGACCTGCGGGAACTAGCTCTGAAAGCGTTTCCACAATCATCTCCGGTGGAAAGAGATTGTCAGCTTTGTGATCGTTTCTGTTTGGGGTTATCTAATCAAGAATTGCGTGGTAAATTTCTGCGTCAACCGGCGTCATCGCTGATACCGGTAGTTGGAAAAGCACGGGCATTGGAGGCGGTGCAGGAGTCAATGCGTGAAATCCATTCAGTAACAGAACCCACGTGTTTTGCCGCCAGAAACCTTCCCCAACCAAGTTCCCAAGCGAGTAATTGCGTCTACTGTAAGAGGTTTGGTTCCCGCGCGCAGAAGTGCGGACACAATCCACCACTAGTAGCGGGTCGAGTAGCACGAGTTAAGTCATTTTTCGTATGCATCTATACCTTCTGTTATCGGTATCGCCAATGCTGACGTGGATAAGCCACTATCTGTGAACGGCAGATTGGATAATGAGGCTATCTGCTTTTTGATTGATACTGGTGCCTCGTGTTCTATTTTAAACTCGGCCGTGGTAGCCCAATTAATTTGTCAAATAGTCCAGCCTCAGTACCGCCATCATATATTAACGGCAAACGGCACCACCTTACAGACGGGCTCGCAAGTAATGGACACAGTACAGCTAGCTACTTTAACCACTCGACATAAATTTGCCGTAAGCAGTCACCTGCCATGGAGCGCGGTTTTAGGAATGGATATTCTACGACTGTACTGCGATAAGATCGACCCGTCCTCACAGACATTTCGTTTTCGTTATAGTGCTAAGAATACCCCAGTGGGAGGCAGGCCTCAAACGGTAAACTTAATAGAAGCTTCCGACAACCTAAACGGACTGGAATCGATTTTGATACAACCATTACTTACCAGGACGGCTTTGCCCTATACTGAAAGACTCATGCTAGCAAGCCTTTTACGCAGCTTCCCCGACGTGTTCCAGTACGGTAGTGAGGAATCTTGGTAGACTGCACTTGTGCTGAACGAAGTCAATGCTAGTGACCACCACCCTCTTCAACAACTCGCCAGAAGAATTCCCGTTCACTATCAGTCACAACTGAATACCGTGATTCAAGACATGCTTAACAAGAGAGCTATACGCCCATCGACTTCCCCCTGGACATCTACCATCGTATTGGTTAAAAAAAGAACGGGAGCGTACGGTTATGCGTTGACCATAGACGTCTGAATGCTATAACAAAAAGAGATTCATTTCCTCTGCCACGCATAGATACCACACTCGGTTCTTTGCATGGCGCAAAGTGGTTCTCCACGCTTGATCTAGCTTCAGGGTACTGGCAGGTTGAAGTCCGTCCCGCAGATCGTCAAAAGACGGCAGTTATCATTCCATCCGGGTTGTATGAATTTGAAACAATACCGTTCGGTCTAGCTAACGCGCTTGCTACTTTTCAGCGATCAATGCAGAGAGTGTTGCAAGATTCAGTACCAAGCTAATGTTTAATCTACCTCGACGACATTATTGTTCACGCCTCCACAACAGACGAGCACAATTCCAGACTAAAAAATGTATTCGAAGGTCTCCGAATGACGGGCCTGAAACTGAAGCCTACAAAATGCGTGCTCTGAAAGTAATAAGTATCATTCTTGGGCCATCTAATCGCACCCGCAGGAGTAAAAACCGGTGGCACAAGAGTCAAACAAATTGTTGGTTGGCCAGTACCACGATATCTTCTTCGAATCTGCCGAGAACTTTGACCGCGTCTACACGGTCCTATGTTACACAAACTATCAGTTAACTGGATCCAGGGAGAGGCTTCATAGTGAACCACATCCTCTCTTGGTAACAAAATTTTCAGAGTAAAACCGGATCGGGTCTTTCTTCCTATTCTTCGTTCTCCGCTGGCGTTCATCAAGGATCCGTACTTGTTTCGTTGTTGTTCCTGACATGTACCATCGACCTTCCTGGCCTTACTTCTCCTTTACGGGGGTGATTTAAATGCCTGATATGCTCAAGGTCCCATTGCGCTGCAGATTGTTTCCGACAGTATTAACTGCTGGCCAGATGACTGGAGTCTCCCAAGAACCGACAGCAGGTGTGCACACATGTCGCCTGGAGGAGACTCCGTGGACCTATTCTTGAAACAGGGTGCTCGAAGCGTCATGGACATCACGAAATTTGACTTTGAAAAAGATTCAAGGATTTGGCTGTAGTCTGGCTCATCCGTCTCTTGTCGCCACCAGATGACTGTTGAAAAAAGATTTCGAATCCTTGGTATAATAGAAGCAGGCTTATCCTCAAATAGGCCGGCATGCCTTTCGGGTGCTTAGAGATGTCTTTATATGACCATTGCTTGAGTACACTGATCAAGTCTTATACACCGGTCTGAAGAAGGGCAAACTGGCCGTTGGTTGTGTCTAGTGGATTGTCGCGAAGATTGTCACTTGCGTGCGTTAAGTTTTGAAGACTCCGCGGTACCTTAATTCCTATACATATTTTCCTCAACGTAGGACTAGTGCAGCAATCCTCTATCCCAGTAGCCAATAACTGTCTAAGGGGTTACGACAAGATGCCCTCCAAGTTTCTACCCAGGACCTTCCTCAAGCAACAGTTTCTCCCTTAGGGGGTTATCAGCCATTGAAACAACCTTCCATTAGAGATTTCTAGCCACATTTCTGAGGAGAGTTTCAAATTTTATTAGATTCTCACTCAAGATTTGTTAGATTAGCAGTTTACTCTGCTCTTGGTTGTCCATGTAGCTCTCAAGAGCGTTGCTATGCTCTGTTTCCAACGACACTCTTTCAAGTCATCGGAAAAATGCTAGACATCCCAGCGGACAAACTGATTGGATCCGGGCGGCTCGACCTTCGTCCTAGAACCCATGAAAAATCGCCGGTAAAAATTATCGAGAAACTAAAGAGCCAACTATGGAGCACCTAATCACTCATCAACGATATCACTTCATACCGAGTTACGCACAATCAGTTGATCTAATGAATGCCTTTCCCAATATCCAACAGCAGAAAAGATGATTTGCCTACGAAACGGCTAATGAGGAGTTGCGCTTAAGAGCCTCTTGATCAAAATAGTCTCTTTTGGCACACAAGATCCCTTTTATAGCTGGCTTCAGTCTTATCTCAACGGCCGCCCTCAAACGGTCAACATGGGATTGCACTGCTCAACAGCAAAACCAGTGACCACTGGGAACGTTTCTTTTTATAATGTATGTGAATGGCATGCGGTGTTATTGAACATAGCAAGCCCTGCCTCTTTGCTGGCTATACCAAAATCGTTTACACATTCCGCCAGCCCAGTACCATCGATTTCTGTCTGCGAAATTTACGACAGTACCTGGTATCGTTGCAGTTGTGTAAAGGATGGCTGATGACGTTCTCATCGAACAAATCGAGCATCGATATTTACGGTTGTTAATTACCCAATGGTTCCCTCTCTCTAAAAGTTATAATCCAGATGCCGCCACTTCCGTCAGAGATCTGGGAATGCGGCATTCAGACTCCTTTGATTTCTCCGAACGAGCATATTCTCAGGCAGCAAAAATTAAACGAACGATAGGCTGTATCGAAAAGACGTTAAGTCTACTGGCTTCCGTGCTGGCTCTTTACAAAATGCGTGCTCGGTCTCAACTCGAGTAATTCACATCCATCTACTGCAATCTATACAAATCTGCTAGGCTTGCGTTCGAAGATCATCTAACAAACGCCCATCAAAATTTTCTTCTTCGTTCGTCTATTAGCAAAGCCACCAAAAACGTCGTACTGGACCACTTCATACGTCATCACCACAACGTTCACCATCAACCCACAACATAGCTCTCTATTTGGTCATAGAAACAAGGTCTTCATTTCTTCAACTTTGTTATCTCGGAAAAAGATGCGCGCAATCTTCTTTATCGTAGAATGATCATATATTTGGGAGAAACTTCCGAATAAAGCCAAAGCCGGTGAGAACACTCAGCGTATTTAAAGAGGTTTGGACAGCTATCTTACGATATCGAACGTAATGTCTATCTTCAAACTTTGCGTGTCCTATGGTGAATTGTTTTAGCGTGGTCCAAGAAACAATCAGCGGGTTACTGCGTATAACGTAGGTACCCGTCGCGGCTGTCAGACTCTTTTTGATAACGGCTTCCTCGAAACAGTTTGTTGTGTCATTTATTCAAACTGTCATATAACATATGTTCTATTGCATGCTCACTAAGCCGTTGTAGAATCAACATCACTTTATTCATGTGCGCTATTGAACACACATTACTCAACTTGCCGGGGAATGGAGAATGGCACTTACTAAAGAATCCAGCAGTGACCTTCTATGACCTATGTAGAGAACACACACATTTCTTGGGGCATTCAGAATCGTCGACTCAATATTTCGGTCACATGAGTAAATCCAGAGGAAGGCGCAAAATACCATAACAACTAGTCGACAGAGATATATATTTTAGTGACCAGAGCTAGGATAACAGTGCCGCATGAAGTCTATGTCAGAAATGTTGCATACAAATTTTTCGTCAAAGTAAATATGATCACCCATGTTTTCTCGATTAAGGTGTGATCGTTTGTCAAGCCGGCTCCAGAGCTACCAGAATGCGATGGTTATTAACCGCTGAGGTTATTGCTATCAGACTGTACAGCCCCTGTCTGTGTGCCCAAAAACAATTTGTACAAACCCTCCACCTCCCCTGGCTAATCATCCCACATCCACTTGAAACTCAAACAAGCGTGAACCGCTTGAGATTGATGAACGATTATTGTTGTTTTTCCCAATCCTACAAGCATCAGTTGTGCGAGTAATTTTCTGCAACGGATGGACGCAAAAGCCCTGCCTCGGCCGAACAACTTGCGAGATTTTCAGCTTTCTGACGACTTCCAGCAATCGACGAAGCCCTGCGCAGCAGTCTGCCCAATCGATCACCGAATTCTCGAATTTCTCGAATTTCCTCGCAAAAGCCGACTTATTCCTCGGGGTGGCCTCCGACTAGTTGGAACATCGATCGACACACATCTTTGTACGGGGTAAGTTGATGTAACAAACCATTTTGAAACTGAATCTGTGGAGCAGGGAAACTCTATTTTCCTGCTGCGCGCGTTAAAGTACCGTCAACTGCAATCATCTTATTTTTGATCACGTCCAGTTTGGCGGTATATTTCACATTTGTAGTGCTGTCTGATTATTTCTCATTTTGTGCCTCCTCTAACCACCTGTAATGACAGCGCATATCTCAGAGGGCTTCCCACATACGATTTCGGACCTACACACTATCGCTGATTCAGTTTCCACTCGGATTTACGTTGACCACTACCGAATCAACTACGGTGACACCCTCAGGGAGAGAGGCAGTTAAAATGAAGTAAGCATTGAGTGGCATTGCGAATGCAAGGAAGGTTTCTCCCAGTATTCTATTATAAACCTGCTTCACAGGCATCAGACGTACTGAGTCAGATTTTAAGACCCATTCTTGTATAAGTCCTTTCAAGATTCCCGTATAAATCACCAGATATCAATATTGCGAACAGCCTCATTCGGTATATCGCAATTGGCTTCTACAAATACATGAGAATACTTACGGGTTATNTTCGTATTGCCATTGGCGTTGTGCGGATCGCCTCCTCATCTCTGTATCGTCAATACACTGGTTGTGATTGTTCTTTACGTCTTTTCTCTGGTTTTCGATTGCGCCGAGACTGTCTGCGATTGCTGTCCCGTGCATACATTTATCGTCCAGTTACAACTGGTGACGGAGGTGGCATGAATACGAAACCGAGGTTCACTTCACCCCCGCTATCGACGGATTCGACCATCGAAATGAACAAGCTATGCTGCCAATTTAAACCATCAACACGCCAACCCCCGTTTAAAAATCTCGATGATGACTTCGATGACTGGGCACTTGAGGTCAAAATTCATTTATCAGCAGTGAACTACAAGCTCCTATATCCTCAGTTTTTTGGGTGTTACTGCTGTGAAGTCATTTCGTGCCTCTGATGTGGCCCCAGATTCATCACCCGAAGTTATATGGGAAACCCTACAAGCACTCTTCGGGCGCACGGAATTAGCGAATGTTTATCGCGAAAGGTTCCACGCCAGGCACCAGCAGCCATCGGATTCGATGGATTCTTTCCTTCGTGACCTGCGGGAACTAGCTCTGAAAGCGTTTCCACAATCATCTCCGGTGGAAAGAGATTGTCAGCTTTGTGATCGTTTCTGTTTGGGGTTATCTAATCAAGAATTGCGTGGTAAATTTCTGCGTCAACCGGCGTCATCGCTGATACCGGTAGTTGGAAAAGCACGGGCATTGGAGGCGGTGCAGGAGTCAATGCGTGAAATCCATTCAGTAACAGAACCCACGTGTTTTGCCGCCAGAAACCTTCCCCAACCAAGTTCCCAAGCGAGTAATTGCGTCTACTGTAAGAGGTTTGGTTCCCGCGCGCAGAAGTGCGGACACAATCCACCACTAGTAGCGGGTCGAGTAGCACGAGTTAAGTCATTTTTCGTATGCATCTATACCTTCTGTTATCGGTATCGCCAATGCTGACGTGGATAAGCCACTATCTGTGAACGGCAGATTGGATAATGAGGCTATCTGCTTTTTGATTGATACTGGTGCCTCGTGTTCTATTTTAAACTCGGCCGTGGTAGCCCAATTAATTTGTCAAATAGTCCAGCCTCAGTACCGCCATCATATATTAACGGCAAACGGCACCACCTTAC
>QNGE01005324.1:0-44760 GCA_008508345.1 Paragonimus westermani | reverse complement strand
CAACCCGAACAGTGGAACATAAATAGAACGCCACGTCATGAAACTGTTGAGTAGGGAAATTCAGATGGTGCATCCAAGATCTCGTAAGCTTCGGACGCAACGCTCCGTACTATAAACAACTACGTCTCCGACTTCAAACACCGGGCTTCTTTAACACCTTCATCAGTCCGGACAGAAGATATGTTGCTGTATGTTAACATTTCGTCTTCCGTCATCAGTCACAACTGTGAAACATTCAGGTGACAAACGACAGACAAATAGAGGCTGAACGAAATGTTAACAGATCGCAACATGTAGCTACTTTCTACACTGTTACGTCTCTGACCATCGTCGTTTGTTTCATGCGTTGGTGCCAATTTATTGAGTGGTTTTTGGACTAACTCTTTCTCCCAACTCGAGGGTTGCAGAAATGAGGCGTTTCTGACTGACTAATGGGTGACAGCCACCCGAGGTAACGATACGGATGGTGAGAGATCGCGTTAAGTATGGAGGTGTTAATCTGGCTATCCCTGCTGATCTGTTATCCCCCCAATTTGAGTTTATGATTCGTTGAAGTTTTTTGACTTACTGTGTGACATAATGCTCCACACTTAGACCGGAGGTTGTCATAAAGCGCAAACCAAGACGGCGGAATCAACCGAAGTGATTGGAACCACTTGCCGCGAATTTCTGATTATCTGTTCTCATCACCACCGTAGATTAATCTCGAGATCACTTGTAGTTTAATCTCAATACTGAAGGATTCCACTCATATCCATGTGCGTAACATGGCTTAGTTCAAGTTTCGGCTTGGCGGAACGAGGGCATCAACATGTAAATAGGAGTTCACAGCAATCCTAAATGATAAGCAATTTGTGACACACGCGCCATCCATATCAACTGTGGGTCATATCTATCAGTCTGATCATTTACATTGTCGTATATCCTTTTACGCAACGTTGTTCGCTGGTCCGCTGAAAGTAAGCCTGGACCTCATTTGTTTGTTGTTGTGATGTCAAGTTATTTCGTCGCTGTCTGTAGTGGGTGGATTGTGAACACGTTCCTGCGATGCGAACCTGTGCGCAGCAGGCAGAATGGGTTCAGGCCAACACATTTGATGATATAAGATCGGGTTCAGATCGGTGACCTTGACGACCCGTCAACTGTCCGTCAGCAGTATGCAAGCAACGGTTACCAACGGCGGGTAATTGGAGACCTATCTGGCATTCGAATATATCAGGTCTCATAATCGTACGACCCAGGTGATCTTGATGATTTATGAATAGTCGAGTGTTTCACTGATGTATCTTGGACGCCGCTTACATCTGCTAGCTGTTTTCATAATTGGGTAGGCTTTTCAGTGTTCAATCCGATCGCTTCATGGGAATGTTGGTTGGTGCTCCGATCTTGGCCACGGCTAGGATATGCATTCTAGTAGGCGCTAACAGGGGCACACCTCAGGTCTGGTTATATTTTTGAAAGGGGCAAGGTAAATATCTTATCTGAATGTCAAATTTGAGGTCAAGTGAATTTGTCCTCATTCATCATTACGGTTAGTACAGGTTTGCGAACACCATTTTGGTCTTTAAGTTATTTTGGATTTTGCGTTCGTTTATGTGAACACCAGCATTCGACAATCTCTCGGTATGCGTGTACGCATATTACGCCTGAGACTGATTCTTTGTACTCCTTTTTTCAGCTGCCTATGTATCATCATAGACGTGTTATGTGGTTAACACAATCAAAATCACGCAGTTTGCTACACTGGATAAAATCGGTAACGCAAAATCACCCTACGGTGTTGTCTGCAGGATGGTCTATTTTATGCGCAGCGTGTATTCATCGACGGCAAACCAACCCGTGGTACCAAGATTATCTGTATAAAATAACCGTTAAACTTAAAACAGGTGTTGATGAATGGTAAACAGATTTTTGACTTTCCGGCTCCTATGAATCTGGACACCGTGGGACCATCTTCATGGGGATGGAATTAGCGCGGATGGTTGGGAGTCAAACCGCAGCGGTTGGCGTAACTGAAGCCTTTTTATTTCGAATTCTTATGTTCTAAAATCCACAATTCTCTTGTCTTGTTACTCCTCCATTTATGGCTGTCACACTATCATTTGATTGAACGTGCATGTGACATTTTATTTTTTGTATATCCAGTGTTTCGTGGGCGTGATTTGGAGAAAGATCTGATCAATGAAACGCACGGCCACTTTAAACGCATTCTCGTCAGCCTGGTCCAAGCGAATCGCGATGAAAATCCACATGTTGACTTTAACGCAGTGCAAGCTGACGCCAGGGCTTTGTATGATGCCGGAGAAAAACAGCTGGGGACGGATGAATCCGTGTAGGTTACCGTTTCTGTTTTCCCTAAGTTCTTTTGGCATCGCGCACCGATTCAGCGGGCTTTTTGTTTATCATTTCTCTCATAGGTGTACACTTTCTTAAAATCTTCAATGAGTGAGGGTGAGGCAGCGGTCGATCAAATGTCAACACATCCGCAATAAGTGCATTCACTTACTCCGTGGAGCCGCGGAAAGAAGGCTGAATTAGTTAGTTTGGACCTAAAGAGTCTGGCCCTTCTCAACTTACGGTGACAGTTTGTGGATTCGCTTTTTCGAACGTGCCGTAATGACGACCGTGACCGTACTGCTCAAATCGTTTTGTTTGAGACTACCTTTTCTAATCCCCCGTTGTGCGGAATTGTACAATACCTTAACTATAAAGTAGTTCTGCTCCATATTTAGCATCATGTCTCGTTGCTGAAAGCCTCCCAGGGATTCAGTAGTGCGACATGCAACCCCATGAGCCTAGCTACTTTTCACTTGAGTACTCACTGGTCTGTCGGATATGGCTGTATGTGGAAGGGCAAAAGCCGCTCTCATCATTACACCACGTGAGCCCAGTCACCGTTTCAGTGTTACAGAGCAGATCAGGACAGGGTTAAGTGGAATGCCGCTGCTTGTGAATCGGGGCCTAAACATTTGTGTGCATGAACACCATACAATGAACAACATTACTCTCACTTGCAGCTCGGTTGTTTGTTTGCAAGGTGTAGGCACCTTGATGTTGAATGTTTGAATAGGGACGTAGTCATTTTCAGTAGTTAGGTCCCTTCCAGTCCCCTTCTTTTTCCTTTTCTCTTTCTATATAGGGTTTGCTTTTTCTCCATGGTTGTGTGGCAGTTAAGCATTACTGTGAACCACTGATGTATTTCTGTCTATGATGATGATGGTGAAGATGAACACCATTTAATGGCCATTTTCGTAGCTGTTCTCAATGATCTCCTATTAGCCAACTTGCATTATTTATGCATGCAGTCATGACTACGTTGTACACATTCACACCTACCTACCAGTAATATAAATTCACGCCTATCAGCGTATGAGTACATCTGTTCTGTATTGTTTGTTAAGTAGTTAGAACAAATTTACACTTTAATACATAGCTTGTACTTTATATCCAACGCAGTAGAGGCGTACGTTTACCCAATAGCAACTGTTAGGTGGCCTCGAGTCTTCCGCTGGAAACCGTCCTATGGGGAGAACACTGATTAACGGAACAGTGAAAGGAGTAGCTGATCCATTCCGCCGCAAACGAGCATTTTGGTAGTCTGTCACAAATTGGCAAACAATCGATTTGTACCAATTTGAAGCGAAAAAAACTAACCCAATTTTAGACGTCACGCACACGTGTTGAAAAGTCACGTGAAACCGGCATATCCAGCTGATCACGTGCCGCCGTAAATTAACCGCTTCTGTTGCAATCTTCTACCTTATTGGAGGATACGCTTCTTCGGCAAAACAAAATAGTGACAAAAGATATTCATGTGTTTCAGTTTAACAACCGGAGTGCGCCTCGAATCAGGTCAGGTCGCCATATCCAGGCATCTCTGACATCTCTCGGAGACTTTTGTGAGGGTTAGAGTCTGCGACCCTGACTACACTTTGTCGATGCCCTAACCGATCAGCGCAGTGTGACACGTGAACGAATAATGACTCGGATCAGAGCATTGAAGGCAGTGGTCAGTAGCTTGACCACTGCTGATCTAGTTCGTCTTCGGTTCGAGCACAACTCGGTGTTTATTTTCAGGGTGTAGGCACCCTGCTATGGACCAACTACGTTCAAACATCTACTGCTCTTTTATCCGTTACTCTATGCTGTCTCCTCACGTCTACATGGGAATCGAGTAATTTGCGGTTACCGCTGATGATGAAACTGTGGAACGCACGTACTTGGGAAGTGGGTGTATGCGAACGAATTTTATTTACATTCAAAGATCAGTTTTAGGCATTTTCTGAGCACACCCGTTTGTGTTCTACTCGGCTATCATCTTCAGCCTATACAGTTTACCATACACCGTTTTTACACGTTACTAACTGTAATCGAAGCCATCATGCGACTGCTTTTCTAACAGAACTTGTAATCTTGTGGAAGCTTGTTCATCTGATGGCGTACAGATTATTGGTCCACATTTAGCTGTTTTTTCTCGCCCGCATCGATCTAGCTTACGCTTATCTTGAGGAGATTTCCGTACTGTTTGATTGTGTTCCGAAGTCGTACCACTTTCCACGTATTTTTTTCGCGATTGGCGAAGCTTAGCCGGACTTGTATTTGCTACCCAATCCATACCGCCCAACTGGCTTCACGAGGTTTTGATGGGTTTTAGTTGGCTTTGACGAAGGTGGGGTTGCTGCGTTGAGTTTGGTTAGGATCAGCGGCCCATTGTGCTTGTGAAATGATCACGCTGAATATGTCTGAAAAGCCAACAATCGATTTCTCCTCAATTTAGTCGGGCTCTTAGGGCTGCACAGTTCTTATTGATGAGTTATGAATGCCATTTTCCACAACCATTGGATCCTGCTCAATAATCACGTTCGTTTGAATCCGAGGTCAATTCAAGTGAGAATCACTCTTACCGTTCGCTCACACCACAGTTGTTCCCCTTACATTACGGCGCTGCAGCATGCGTCGGTTTTTCTAATGCTTCCTTGGAGTGAAGTCATATCTGCATTAATCTGACCGGAGGGTTATTCATAAATCCTGTATGTCTAAAGTATTGGGTGTGTTCACAATTGGTAAAAAGCCGGATGAATGTAAAACCGTATGCTGTACACGCAGCTCACGCATATACGTGTGAAACGACGAGGAAAAATCAAGTCGACATGCACTGACCGGAGAGTCACGCGGTTAGTAAACGTCAGTAGTGTACCGATAAACGCATACGGCTAAAGTACACGCTATTGGACATGATCTTGTTAGACGGTCAAAATTTGATCAAGTGAGCGATTGTGCCATTTTCGCCACCACACGAAATCTAAACTACACCAATGTGTCAGTTCACCCAAAATGAAGTATGAGCTACCGATATAAACCGTGTCCATACCCTATCCCTAATTGTCTGTCATATATAGCTTGCATGTTTTACGTGTGCGGCTGATGAGAGTAAACGAAATGTTAACATATCGCAACATATGTCTTCTTTCTGCGGTGATGAAGTTTCAAACTACCTCACATGGTCGAGGAAACCAATCTTGCAATGGCAAGACCGGACGCTACCCATTGTCAGACCAACACCCATCCGTGGTCAGTCTATTTTTTCCACGAGTTCAGTAGATAGACGGATAGACTGAGAATGAATGAACCGTCGTCCTTTGTGGACTGCAGCCGTCCTCGCTCTCTAACACGGTCCATCACGTGACAAGCCGTCTGGTCAAAATGACGCCCGCTGTCCCAACCTGCATGCGCGTACACCTGTTCGCCGGTCCGCGAACACACCCGAAAAGACGCACGCGCGCAGTCACACACTCAGCCAATCGGAACGCTGCAATTCGGTGCGGTCGATACGCGGGCACGAGTGACGCGGTTGGACCCGGATTGGAGCAGGGAGCAACACAACCGAGCAGAACAGGCCACGGCTTAGACGAGCGCCACTGCGTTAAGCGTGCACACCAATCCCAACAATAGAGATCCAAACATGACCTTTTCATTGACTATGATTGAGGTGTCGTTATTTTTTAATGGGTACTCAAGTCACCATGGTCAAGAGTTGCACTACAGTGCCGAACAGAACTCTTTACTCGTTAGAGCAACGACGCAAGTAACCTCAAATTCGATACTTATAGACAGATTTGTGCAATTGCCAGTTTCCCGCTACAACATTGACTCAAAGTGAACTTTTTTCCTGGACGACAGTTCTGCCGTGTTAATTCTTCCATTCTATTTCAGTTTCAATCGTATTCTGGTCTCAAAATCAGAAGCTCACGTCCGTGCCGTACTAGATGCCTATTCCGGTGTGGGTAAGAAAGACATCGAAGAAGCGCTCAAATCGGAGATGCATGGTGACCTCCTTCGATCATTCTTGGCGATCAGTAAGTTTCAGGGTATTTCAAATCATTATCAATTGCGTTCTGATGCTAATTAAACCGGTTATGTAACCAACCCCTTTCACATTTTGCTCACAGCTCGATGCATTCGGAACAAACCAATGTACTTTGCCAAACAGTTGAAAGAGGCCATGGAAGGTGCGGGCACTAGGGACAGACAACTGATCCGTGTTGTCGTTTCTCGTGCTGAGGTCGACATGGCTGACATAAAAGTAGAATTCATGAAGGCCTACGGCAAGTCTTTGGAATCTTGGATTGCGGTAAGTCAACCAGACTGACTAAGGTTGATCGACTGTCGCTGAGGGAATCACCCACCAAAAAGAAAAACTCGTATCTTAGAGTTTTTGATCAAAGTGTATCGCCCACTTATCAGGAAGTTTAATATTAGGGCTCGCAGTAATTACAGAATCCTGATGGATGGCTTTGGACTTTAATTGCCGCAAGTGGAGTGGCATTTACATTCATAAAAAATTTTATTCCACATCCCCGTTTGGAATAAAGATTTTTGACTAGAGGATTGCCTTTCAACTACTGTTCAGTGGAAGCGCACGTCATCCAACTGTCTAAGCATGGTCAGTTCGTTATTTGGCGGAAACTCGATTTCGGGACATTTCGAACCCCCAAGTACTTCTAGAATATCACTCACCCAATAATTGAATAGAAAAGAAGAGATCGGACATCCTGGTTTAACATCACGTGACGTAGAGAATACTCGGGGTAGCTGCCTATAAACGCGCACATTGCAGTTAATATGACGACACGATGATTTGAACAACTTCGCATAGTCCACTGGTAGACCTCTGTAGTAGAGACAGCCCGGGAAGCGTGACGGATGACCAACTGGAAAACACTTTCGATCCGTAAATACAACGTCCGTTGGTTATGGAAACGTGACGATACTCTGGTGTTGGCTGATGCGTGATCGACAGACACGTCGTGGTCGTACTGCCGTCTGTCCTTCTTCCATCGGGTTCCCTCTGTATTTCAGAAACCGCTTTCGCATTACGACATCGATGAGTACCTGCATATGAAGGGGAAAATGCTAGTACACCTGTGATTGTCACATGATGTTCTGTTACCTTCATTGAGGACGGAAAAGACTGGTAAGCCCCAATCACGAGACACTTCTTTGGTCTCCCCAATCCAGCGACGTAGTGCAGCCAATTCGCATGAGAAATTCACACCGCCTGTGAAATTAGCTGCAGAAGAGGGATTCAGAACCAGAGCTACATGATACTCCGAGTTCTAATTTCACTTCGATTTCTGACGGAACATCGTCAGCTATATCTTAACTGTACATCTTCATCATCCACAACCGAATGAGTTAAATTAAACTATATGAATTGTTTCTCAAGCTAACCGACCCCTCCGTCGGGTTGCCGTGAAATGGTGAGTTTCATATTTAACACCTTACTGATGGCAAGTGCAATACGGCACCACAGCAAACAGAAATCGAAAATTATCTGATGAAACCGCTTTTCTATTTTGTAGGCTTGCTCGACCAAGTAGTGCAGTGAACCAAGAGCGCGGCTGCTTCGATGTCAAAATCCATGCTTCTGCCTCACTACTGAGTAGCGATGGTGTGAGTAGTATAGAGAGATCGCTCGTCCCCACTACAGTAGTTCTCAGGGTCTATATGCATACTCTTGAGAAATTTGTTTTAGTTCATGGTGGTCATTGTCGTGTGCGCAATCAGAGTAATCAGCTGATGTTTGTTTACAAGCCTTTGTTGATCATCATCAATTCGCTTGTGTCGGCTCCGCATCATTTCTTTCGGAACGAACCTTTTCACAACTATTTCGCGTAGCTGTCTAGAATTCTTCCCGATGCTCATGTGGATCGTTATACTGTTGTGATTTTTGTGGTGAGGTTGTCAGTGTTGTTTGATTAGTTTTTTCACACGAAATCGTCGCTCAAAGTCTGAAAGGCATTTTCCGTTTTCAATCAGATGATCCATAGTTAAAGTAAACTGAGCCAAGAAAAGTGGGGCATGGATCGAAACAAGGTGTTTGTTTCAAATTGAACCTTAATTGGATTCACGTTTGTAATCAGAAAGGGCCAGGTAGCGGGAACAGACCTCCGCTTAACTACTTCACATAGTGGATCAGCATTTCATATGGCTGTCGTCATTTTCAACTAAGCATGGCATGTTTGTAGACGGGTTATTTTTTAACAAGACGACAGATCGAAGCGAGTTCGGACACAGACGTTAACTGAGTCATAGTGTCTATTAAAAACTAACAACCATCATGTTCGTATCCGAGCTGTTTGTGGACATAGTGTTGGCATCCGTGTTCTGCCGCATAGGTCACATTTTTGTCACTTCAGCGATGTGTACTGAACAGATGTCTTTCTGAAACGCGCAGTATCATGCAGGTAGAAGGCTCAAAAATTAAAGCAATCTCATGTGAATTCGTGAATAAATAGGTTTGCACATATTGTTCCCTGTTCTGGTAGAACGATTTACATTTAGCCTAGCAAATGAAAGCAGCCTCGTTCAAACATAAGCCACCCCAAAACGGGCACCGACTATGCAATGCTGGGCTCTCTATTCAAGTCCCGCCAGCACTGCATTTACTCATCATGCCTACCAACATTTCCTTTCATGATTTCCCACACGTCTGAGACACATCTGTTTGTCCATAGCAGTCGTCCAGTTTTGTGGCAAGGGGTCAACTGTAAAACTCGCCTGACCTGTAGCCTAAATGAACGTGTTCTTCGAGGTTCCTATGTGTGGCTGTGGTGCAAGAATTAACGTTCGCTTATCTGCCGTTTACACTGTATGCGTCCCCTAAAACCCTTTAAATGGTGATCACTTTTTCAAGCCCACATGGATAATGAAGGTCAACGATTACACATTGATTGCGAGCAGCCTGACGGCCAGTGTTTCTTCAACCCAACCAAGAGGAGGATACAGTGGACTAATTGAACATCAGATCGATTCAGTTTATTCCAGCCCCATCAGAGAATACCTCAATATGCAAAACGGTCCATTTTGTTCAGAACCGTCGATTACATCCAGCTGTCTTCGCATTCACTGACTGTGAACCAGTGATTAAAACATGATGCTCTAGCCGCTCTTCCAATAACTTCTCATCGCCTTTGTTGGTTTGCAGTTTTAATTTGCAATTGCTTTAAAAATTCGTGTGGTGTAAACGTAGGGAAGACATCGTTGATTGCTTCTTGTTGGGTATTTCGAGTTGCGTGTATGGTCCTGTAGAACGCCTCTTGAAGCGAAAATGATGTGACCCCATTTGAGTGACAACCACTGGCATATTTGACCTCTAAATAATCGAGCTTGGATTCTGTTTATTCAGTACAGACCTGTTATTTGTTTGTGGCGTAGAGCCAGTAAGGCTATTGTGCAGCTGTTTCACGTGTGCCAACTGAAGTATGCACATTTCACTGTCCACTCGGGGGTTTTGGTGATTTATTGGTGCGACTGTTGCCTGACTGATTACGACTCTTGATGTACGATTTCTTCTAAACCCACAACATTTGGATCTGTTCGAGACTGCTGTAGCTGTAACCTATACACCACTCGCAATTGATTTCAGCCCTCCAGCCAGTTCATTCCGAGAAATAGCACTAGACTGGAGTTTCGCTTCTGGTAGTGCTGACCCTCGCTACAGTTTTGAGTCCAACTTCGATCACGTTATGGTTTAGCAACCGTGTTGAACACAACATCACTCACCTCACATTGGACACACCGAATCACCCGACAAAAACGCTCGGCCCAATTCGCTTGTGACTACTGTTCACCAATGTTGTACTCACATTTGACGGTGACATCTGAAGTGAAACGAAGTCGCTTGCTGTTTCCAGCTCATTCTTATGTCGTTAGTGTTAAAGCGATTTCAGCTACTTCTTCCGTAACTTTTTTTAGTGTTCATCTAACTAATGTAGTAACCTTCACTTCATGATGCCATGCTGACCAATTCATAGGTGCAGCCATGATTGACCTGGTAGATACCGAGCGCCAGTTCCACGATGTTTCATTACGACGAGTTCTCAACCAGTCCTCACAGTCCCAAGGATTTGTTGCCTAAAAGAACGTTGATTACTTGTGGTGTGCTCCAAGTAGGACCGTAATTTGTACTGGGTCACTACTCAACATAAATATTGCGTGAGCTTTTAGGTAGTTGAGCACTGCTCAGAATTGTTCTCAGTCTTCGCAGTCACTCAAATGTTCTGACACACACGCTACGAAAAGATAGGCTATGGATTACAGCAGTCTTATACGATGTTTTCATGCTTGTCACTCCCTTATAGACTTTTAATCGGGCAAACGTCCATGTATGTCTATGTCCATGATGAAGTTTTAGACGTATTTTCGTCGAAACATTCGTTTCAGATAAAGCGGAAGCGGTCTGGCTGGACAAGTGGATGTTCTGCTTTTTGGGATAATTTCTCCAAGCTAGATGGCTAGAAATGAGCTGTTTCCAATGTTTCTGATCTATACACCGTAGGGTAATCGAACGACGAATCGCCGTTTACGCAGAAGGCTATCACGATTGACGCCAGTAAACTACGTACTTAAACTTGTCATGACATTGCACAGTATATGGTCTTGCAATTTTTACTTATAACAATAATCTCTTGCAATACCTAGTCATATTAACTCGCAGTAATGACTAAGTAATGAAATTATCTTTGAGTTTATTATGCTATTCTGTTTGACGATTCAGTGGACGTTTGCAGTTGGTTTCTTGGAACTTGACATATCAGCCAAATATGAACGGGTCGGTGGAATGGAGACCTGACTGAACGTTACAGCCTTGTACCAGCAGGGTTATCTTACTACCTGTGGAATCATAATGGGTCAATGTTTGTTGTTTTATCCACTTTCCTCTCGGAGCACATCTCTCGTACAATTCATCTATGGCACAACTCCTGATCCGGACGAGACTTTCCAATTCGGAGGAATTATACCGGGTGAAAACTCAAGTGAATTGTTTCTTAATTGAGTGGATTGGACAGAGTGTGTATCTGAATGTGAATGCTGTCATCAAATGTGAATACCATTTGGTTTGTGTCGCGATGTGATCAGGCAACCTCTGTTCACTTTCTGAAGTCACGGTTGCACAACCGAACACTGCGCTTTACTGAAGCAATTGCTATCCTAGTGTTCGGATTCATGTTATCTGTTGAGGGACAACTGTTTGTGGGGTTATCACTACTGTCGCCGTGATAGTGGCTGTGAACTCTGACGTGTTGGTTTTCTTTTCTGTCCCGGTCTGCCTATTCATGCTGTTTTTTCGTGTATACTGTTGGATTAAGGATGGTTATGGTGGTTTCTAACGTTCACCCGGGACAGACCATACAATCGCGTGTACAGTCATGGACAAAACAAACTGTCCGAACTAGACGGCCTTATCGGCCAGCCAGGTCGGACGTGATATGGAGAGGGACGCGGCTCGTGCTCCCAACTGATCCCATTCCGGCACACTTGCATTCGCTTCTCTGTATCGGTCATCCAGTTGACTTTGACTGGATAACATTCATCGTTCGATTGGTCGTTGACGTTTTCCACGAGACCACCGTGTCCGTCATTGTTCAGCCCATATTTAAGTCTATGCACACGTACTGTTCCTTCTAGGTTGTTTTGGCGAGATTGAGTCGCCAGTCCACGTTTCCACATCCATGTTGGTCACCACATGTTGGTATTTACCGTTCAGCGTTCGATGGGCTCGTGCAGATGGGAGTGAGGTGGTGAACGACTGATTTCAGCAGCTGTTGCATAACCAATCGGTACCGTGAAGTGAACGGTAGTGGCAATGACAACTTCGCTCTGATCACTCTGGATGAGTGCATATTGCACCATTGTGGGTGTAGATTTGCGGGTGGTTGGGAGAACGAGTCATACATTTTGGTGCCATGTCCGAGCCAGCTACCTGAGGCAAAATGTCTCTGATCCACTGTTTGTTCGGACAGTTCTTTTGTATGAGTTCGTAACGATGCCTCGATAGTTTCTGGTTCGGTTTATCATTCGGTATTCTGTCGTAATATTATATTTCAAGCATCATGAACGTTCGAGTAATTGACTGAGGACAAAATTAGCTGCTTCAGTCTAGTTGATGTAAGTTTTAGTGTCTGTGATTATATCCCATGAAACCTTTGTGTTTTGTTGTGTGATTAGAGTTGTGATTATTTGAGCAGCAGTCTAATCAGATGTTGATAGTCATATGGCTTTTTCCATTCCATCTCAGGATGATACACACGGAGACTACAAGCGCATGTTGCTTGCGCTTGTTTCTTGAAGAAATTCGAAGTGGCGACGGGAAATCGCCATTTGATTTTTAAAGTTCATCTGATCATCGTGCTCTGTCTTGTCTTTTGTGTCATCTTATTTTTGCCTTCGCTTCTGCATGTTCACTTGCTTTATAACACTTTTCGTCATTTTTGGAATATGTTCACAAATGAAGTAATGGTATGAACATCATACAATCGTATTCTCCGTTCAGCTTGAATGTATATAGTTAGACGGGTGTACTCGAACAACGAGAGGTTATAATGTTGACAGCGGAACAGTTGAGCTGTCACAGACGTCTTGGTGACTGTCTGGTGGGTAGTCTGTTGTACGTGATGTTCAATTTATACTAACAAGAACCCCACGCCACTTACCAGGAATCAATATTCATTCCACCGATTTAGGATGTGAACTGAAAATCGTGTAAATCGAGAGACGAAAGCCTCATCAGAATTGTCGTTCGTTAAACCACGTTGGGCGGCTCCAACGTTCCACACCATTTTATTTGCTTGGGTAAAACCTAACCACGATTGTTTGATTTGTCGATGGTGTGTTTGCCTAGCAGATGCGGTCGCCCTTCGTTCACGTGTCTCCGACCTTGGGTGGATCCGAGTGAATGCGTACACACAAACTGGCTAGTTAGCCTCTTAGTATTCGTTCTGGTTGATGCCCATCATACGCTGTTCGTGTGGTCGATCGATAAATCTAGGTCCACACACTGTCGAGTGTTTTTGCGACTGGTGCAGCAGCAACGGACCGAAAATTGCTAACTGGGGCTTGTGGTTACTTTTGGGGTGGAAAAGGTCTGTTCCTGTGTGCAGTACTGACACAAGGACTTGGGTCATTTACCACACAGTAAGAATAACTTTGGATCTATTATCGGAATAAACAACCAACCGATAAGTTTGATTCAAGTCAAGTCACCTTAAGTGTTACATGTATACATATTGTAGAATGCCTCTTACGACCGATTAATTTGAAAAAAATATTCGCTGTTGCATACTAAAAGTCCCCATTTGATGCGTCTTCATCACACTGTTTAAGTTGATTTACTACTACGAACGGAATAGTATTTAAGAAAGCGTTTATGCAAGTTACGTTGGCTGTTAGGTGGATGCTGATTTTGGTATTACTTCTCGTCATATGATGATCACTGCGGCTCCCTTGTCTGGACTCATTGCAATTGTCCACATACTGCTTCTTTCGTAGACACTAGAGCAGCTAAATTGAAACTGTACTCGAGTGCAACTTGCGAAATACCGAATAGGTTATCATCTTTGAGCAGTTCACCTTTTACGAGGAGCACAGCGGCTTATGTTGTCTGCTCGTCAACTAGCCGATGTCTCTGACGTGAGATTGTAAGAATGAAAGAGGGTGAATAGTCTACAAGTAAGGTCTCCGTGGGGTTGATTTGATGACGTTTCACCCTGTTGATCACCGTTAAAAACAGTGGGATTTTTTAGAAATAGCACGATTATTTCTGTTACTGGCTCTCATCCAGCCACAACCCTGACTTTTGACAGTTGGGTCTCTTCTAGATTACCAAATCTGCCAAACTACTCAATGGTAGTACAATCTATCCAGGTGTAATATTCCGGAGCTTTAATGCCTGCGTTCCTTACTCGACTTCCTGAACAACAGAAAATGAATGGACTAGCGACGTCCGGATGTCTCCAAGAAAATTCTCTACTGTATGGATGGTATGTTGTAGACCGCTTTTTATGACCGTTGAACTATTTTTGTCCGCTAAAACAGTAACGGTTCAACAAGTGAGGTATGCGGTCCGGCAATAGAATTATCCCTAAGCGTCGCTTTGATCACACTCGTGTTCATTGACACAGGAGTGCATGTGCATTTCCGGTTTCGGTTTCACAATCCCAGTGTTTAGGCCACCGTGGTGCACGATAGATGGGACGTCTGTTGGAAAATGCCGCGGTTAAAGTCTCAGCTTCTGAACGACAGTACAAATCTTGGAACCGGCATGCATCTCTGACCGGAGCTGGGGGAATGAAGTGAGACATTTTGGCAGCAAGCTGTGTTATCTCGATATTTTTCCTCACCAGATGATGGATGACATATAGCGCGTTCATGAACTTAACCTTTTCAATTCGCTGGAAGTTTAACTGAAAACTCTTAATCAAGGGCGCATTATGTGGACCGTGATGCGAAGTGTTTAGATATGTTGCTGGAACGCTTATGGTCATATCATTTCTCGAAAATGTTGCTAAGATTGATGTGTTCATTCTGTAGAAACCCGCTTTCTTCCGAATGATGTACTGCCAACTTAAATTGAACGGAATATCATGTTGGACTACACTGATGGACTGCGATTGAGAGGACAATTAATCGTTCTGGAGGAAACAACTGTTAACACTAGAGCACTTTTGTACCTTACAGATGAACAACACAGCTTTCAGTTATTACTCGATGCAATTATCTAGAACTGGCTGCATCTCTATGATGTAAGTTTGCTCCCAGTATCACAAAAAGTCACTACTTCTGTCCAAATTGGATAAACCTCAGCCTCATGGTATCTACTCTGCTTGGCACAAACATGCACGAACCAGAATGTTACCTTAGTGACGGCGCTCGACAGTCTGGTTGCTCAGAATTCGTAGGTCAAACAGAGCTGACCGAATCTACTAAGTGCACAAATCTGTCGATTTGCTGTTCTACCAGTAGGTCACCTATACCTTCACGAAAAGAATCCATTAGTGCGGAAACCATGTACACAAAATTCTCAAACTGTTGTTGATAAGTTTGCTTATGCACAACCACTCTCCACGGGCACAATGAAGCACACGTTGCGAAGTATCCTGATAGGTTGTTACCTTCCAGAATTGTTTCATACAGATGTTTTGGTACCCACAGCACATGGTGTGATGCTGCGTCATCCTGCTGAAACCAAGCGTATTCAAGAACTCCCAACATACAATGAATCGTTGACATAAACTTTCTAAACTGCTTTACTCCAACTAGTTACATACTGCTGTGAATAAACCCACAGCCCAAAACTACGGACTGTCGCACCTTTTTGGTTTCCCGAGGGATGGGATCTTCCACAGACGGGCGCATTTTGTAGTGTTTGCATAGAAAGCCTTTGCAAACCGACCAATTACACTGTTTTGTCTCGCCATCATGTGTATGTTGTACTTGTTTGGTTTATCTTTTGTTTAAACGCAGTGCAACCGCTAAAAGTTCCAAGGTGAGGCCCTCCCAACTAGTGAGCATTACTTACCTGGTCGCATTCTGTTCCACAGTTGTCTCGGTTTTTAATATGTGCAAATAGTTTTATGGTAGCAGGCGCTTCACCCAAAAGTTCAATTCGCGTGACGAAAAACTTCACCTTCGTCTAAAGCGTAAGTTACCACTGCAGTACATAATGTTATGTGTACTGATAAACCAGATTGAGATTAAACGTTGATCTCATTCTCTCAAGACTTCATGGAACCTTGAGCCAGTTACATAAGTGGTTTTACAAGTTCGAAAAAGTAAAACTGATTAAAACGAATGGATGGGAATTCTAACAATTGGTGTTTCACTACAATATTTTGAACTTGTTCACCCAAGTTTTTTCCGTTAGTTTGCTTCACGAATTTCAACTACATTGTGTACATGTCATTTGCACTGTCGTGTCGAATTGACAGCTGTTCGCGATTTATGCTATGATGATTAACGAAACACAAGCACTGAGATGCACTAGGATTCGGTGAGTAGGGAGGTACACTTGCCATCCATTCACATTGGCTCGACGATACGAACGAACAATGAAAGAGAGTCCACAGCCTTATAAATCGGTAATGCACAGAAATTGTTTCAATGAAGCAATGGGTTTTGTTCAGAAGTCGTATGTAAGTAAAACGTCGTGCATATGAGAATTTTTAGTACACGTTGGAAGGCCGTAACTTGCGTACTCAAGACAAGACAATTTTTCGGATAGTGTTCACTCAGATTACACATTTTTGTATCTTACAAGGTAGATAACTATATTCGGACGGTTAGGTAGATGAAGCTGATGGCATTCAGAATTCCTGCACCAAACAAGGAACGAGACTGACGGACTGAAACGATGAATCCCCGAGACTTCCCGCAGTGTGCAGCCGGAGTGAAATGAGTAAACCATTACACACGGAAGTACTTATCATCCGTGTGACCACACTCCCCAAACCGATTAGCATCTGTTTAAGTGAATGTTCACATAAGTTCAATCGCCTGATTGACAGTTGTCAATATCCTAATATCAAGTACAAGACCGACTATTCTAACGTCCTGCAATTTACCGTAAAGTTTTGACTCTGTTGGAATAGTCAAGATATCTCTGACTATGAGCAGTTTCGTAAAGCCGACACAAAATCGTAACATTCTGCTGGACTTCTTCATCGACAACGGGGAGTAGTTTAACAAGCTTTCCGTTTCATCATTGACTACTTGCTTGAGCCTACAATTCGTTCGCCGTTTAGTTTACTGCTACCGATGTATTGGAATTACTCGGGCACCAAATGGGTAAACTTGCTCTGGTTCAGTATATAGATTTCGTGTTCGAGTCATGGCAAACAGTGAATTACTCCCAGAATTTGCATATCATTCCGTTCAACTCTCTGTTTTCACACGTTTGAATCGATTTAGAAGACTTCGCATCATTTTTAAACACTGGTTTGTAATTTCACGTTAAGCAAACCGCCGTATACTACGTTACAGCCTTACCTATTTTCAATCAACCACAGACTGAACACCATTAACAGCATCTGCTCCCAGTGTAACCGGGTCTGCGCAGGGAGAGTTCATGAAGTACAATCTGATAAGATAAGCACCGATTCATACTTCGTGTCTTGCCAGACCAGTAAATTCGAGTGTGACTGAACCCATTGTCCGAACAACCACTGCACTCGGCTGGTCGGTCTTCTCCGGTCCCCCGCTATACCAAACGGATCGTACTACCAGCTCCCACTGATCTGTGCCGCATCTTGAACTGTTAGCTTGCCGATCGCACCTACTACCAAACCGCCCGTGAAAACTCCACTTAACTACTGCCCTTTCTGATTCAACAGGTGTACATTCCGAGTAGACCGAAATCATGAGAACGACAGAGTAACGAACAAGACTTGTTTTCTGTGTTTGATCGTCAGGCTAATTACAACACAATAAATATGAAAACAGTGACTAGTGTGAGTCATAAAAACGGTCAATATAGGTTAAGGACGACGTGTTTGTTGTCAGTTACGTGATCACTGTTCCAAATCATGGGCTTGACTGATTGTGGGCCAGGGGAGGTTGTGTTCGCACGAACTTTTTCTGAGCGCAGAGGTCAGGGTTGCGCAATCGGATGCTGATGGCTTCGGCAACGGTCAACATCCTAAATCTCACCATTTTTGATCGATTCACTGGTACTCGGTAGACATTTCGAAAAGCATCTTTCTTACTGACAGAATGATTGGAGTCGGTCAAGTGAGCAACAATCGCGCCTGAAACCGTTTTAATCACGCATTCACACTAGTCACTGTTTTCATATTTATTGTGTTGTAATTAGCCTGATGATCAAACACAGAAAACAAGTCTTGTTCGCTACTCTGTCGTTCTCATGACTTCAATATGTATTTTCGACCGAATTAGACAGAATTCGAATACTCGTAGTACACACGTTGCTGTGGCTCTCTGTTTTCCGTGCGTTCAAAGTTGTCGTCTCTTAAACCTGCTTTTCGACTGCGACCAAACTCTCTCCAATTTGATTGTTTTATCCTTCTTGATCTCATCGACCGTCTAGCCGAGTCCACCACATGCTCCAAATTCATCGAACGAGTGATGGATGCGATCTTGAGTTGTTTCTGGGCAGCTCCCACGATTTACTCAATGAAATAATGCGTCGGTATGTGTTGGTCCGGGTGTTTTTCAAAGCCAGAATGACCCTTGAAAGCACTGCTGGCAGGGATCTAGCGTAAACGAGGATGTTGCCTTCATACTCAATCCACCTGACACTAAACAATCGCACTGACGTACAACAGTTGGTAGAGCAACCGAAACCTGCGATTACCGCCTCCATTGAGGCAGCCGATCCCAGGTGTGCAGGGCCTCATCAACCAACCCCTAAAGTAGCCTTCGACCCATTTTGAAGGAATAACCTGAGAACCATTAGGTTTGTCTGCTTGGTCAAGACGCTGACTAAACTGGCCACCTTCTAGGAATTTATTAATGTCCCAAGTGACACTATATACATCCGTGTATGTATGAATGCATGCATGCATCACTGTTTGGAACGTTGCAGTATACTAATAGAAACCCGCCCAAAAAACAGACAAATCAACATGGCCATTGGTGTAAGATACAATACTGTGGGGTAGTTGTAACACTGCTACCTCTGGGTCGCCCAGTGGTTGACCTCGACTGCCGGCAGACGATTCTTAACAGTTGAAAGGCTCACAATAATCCCCAGAAGCCTGATGTAGACTTAGTATATCTACTGCGCGCGGCAATAGTCCGAATGAGTCGTCAGTGCACTCACAGACTCTGATAGCCTCCCACTCTCAGCTGAGACAGACTTTCGAATAAACGGTTCCGGGTAGGACACTCAAAAAACAGGCGAACACTAATGACTTCCATAAACTCTTCCACGTCAGGCCTATACGACCAACAGAGAATCATTATCAACAGTGAATACTCAAGCCCCATCTAGTCACAGAAGTTCGCAATTTCGTTAAAACCATGGTGAGTTTAAGAACTATGACCGAAGTAAACGGTTCGCTTTATTTTACCACTTTGTAGTAACATCAGTAAACGACGAAAACTAGCTGACTTATAAGTTCCTTTGTTTTCTCAAGCATTTCTCAAGTGCGCACTTCTTCTAGACGACGGACTGACACCACATGGTTGGCGGTGAAATTATTTTTTTCCATCGATCGACTGGTTATTAATCGGGCCAACTAAGTTTCGTTTTGCGTAGGTTAATGCTCTGTTCACACACTGAAAGATTTCCTGCTATCGGCACTCACGCAACTTTCGAGCAAATAGACTTGGCCGGAATAGTGCATATGTTGGTTTCAACATCCACACTGCTGCGGTGATAGCAGAAGCGCGTTTCGGACTTTAGTTCACTTGCTCTAAGCTCATTGTTATTTGTTCACACCAGGTCGTAGCATCAATTTTAAGCTGATACAGGCAAATCGAATCCAGTCGAAGTCCGGATTTTTCGCAATTGGATCTCTTCTAAATTATCAAATTTGCCAAACTACTTATCAATAACTCAATATCAATGTACACCGGTGGCGTTGGTGGATTCCAACGTGAACTGATCGAGAAATCCTGCTCGGATAGTCAACTGTCTGGATCATTTGGGGGATTCCATACGACGCAGTCGGTTGGTTGGGTAGTTAGGTCCAAATATGAAATTTCTGAACTTTCGGCGTGGTTTCGCAGCTCAGCTGGCAGAGAATTTGCCGCGTTTGGGTGTGTTTCGGTCACTGGTTCGAATCCAATCGAAGTCCAGATTTTTCGCAACTGGACCTCTTCTAACTTATCACATTTGCCAAACTACTTATCAGTAAATTGCAAAGTGTCCTGAGCAGTATCATGTGCTTTCTGTTGCACCACTATCTTGTACATGTGTGGCAGGCCAGGTAACAAGGAGTAGGAAACACAGGATGGGCGGTCGTGTACATTTTTACGTAAAAAGGAATCAACAACGTAATATATTGAGAGACAAAGTATGAGCGGCAGTTACTTGGTAATATAGACTGGTATAGATCGTACGTTACTGTTACTAGGCAGCTTTGAAGATTTTCTAACGAGGGGAATACCAAATTGTGAAAAATATGGACTTCGGCTAGACTCGAAACATCGACGGAAGCGAAATCCACTAAACTAACAGTCACTCTATCAGCTGAGGCATGAAGTCACGCCGAGAGGTCGGAAATTCCACATTTAGGCCCACTTACCCCTCCAGCTCATTGTCATGTGGAATCCACCAAGTGATCCACGGGGTCATAGTTCAGCCCGTAGAACGCTTGCTGTGTTTGAGTATGCTGATTTTATTGTTGGTTTGAATCCATCCAAAGCCGATATTACCCACAACTAGGTCGTCTCCATACGAACTAAATGAGTACGCCGATATGATGGCTGAGCAAGAGGCTGCAATGAGATGCTGAGATGTGTGTAGCCGGCAGCCTGGTAACGGAATAACTTATACACGGAAGTGAAAACCCAACTCTCGGACTCACGCACTAAATAGGAACCGCGAATAATTAGTATCAGCGGTTGTTTTATCAAGCTGACACGGTCAGCCCACTATACACGTAGTAATCCGCACGAGACTATTCCGCTGGATCGAGAGTACAATGTGCAAAAAGTGTGAATATTTGCGAATTGTATCCCTAGGTCATGGCTGCTTGTCCCGCACAACTAGTATCGCTATCACGATAAAACAAAATGAAACTCGACCCGTGCACCAGGATGACTCGATTCCACAGAACATCAAGTCACATCACCCACATTATTAGTGGTTTCCCAAACCACCCCGTTAGCACACCTGTACACAATCTTCACATCAGTAAATTTGATTCCGGTGTACTTAAGAATGCTCAGAAGTTGCTGATCTGAATCAGTAAAATGACTCCATCCCCTTGCTCTCAGAATGTAGCTATCTTCTCCACTTGATACTATCATCGTCTTCTGAACGTGTCACCTCGTAAAAACATTGTCTTGTCAATGGTTAACACATACCCACATTTGGCTCTTTTCAATATCCCCGCATTCGCAAAGCCTGTCAACGATTTTCGACCCAATTATGAAACAACTGGACATCCCATGAATTCAGAACAAAGACAGAAACACAAAGCTCAAACGCCACAAACTTTCTGCGAGCTACACAACCAGACCACGCCCAGAGCAAAAGAATGTCATTGTAGATCAATGTACTTACCAAAGTGTATGCACAACGGCGGTGAGACCGCTTGATGTGATCGTGCGAATGTGTTCACAGGTGCATTCCGAAACAGGTACAATTCGCCCACTAGAAATAGACTGTAAGCTGACCAGTGGTTGTCCAGTTTGTGCCAAACAGGTAAGGTTATGCTAAACAGTTGAGTCCCTCACTGTGATTTCAGTGACCATAAAGCAAATCAGGATTTGATTGCGGTATTTACACAGTAGAGCACGCTGGGTTTGAGTAGATGGTAAGTGTAAGTTGCGGGAGGAAACATTAGATCGAATCTGGGTGTATACATCCCAAAAAAGTGCGCTACAATATTAATGCAAGAGTAGCGAAGAGGTCATTTTGACTACTTTGTTTTCTAAATTGCGTAATTTTTCTTATGGTTGCCTAAGCCAAAATTTTAATCATTTTTGTTGGGTGAGTGAAGGTAACGTCGTATCGTAACTGGATAAAAATCCCTAATCAGTTCGTACATTACAAAATACCTTGTCGGTTTTCTTGCTAGAACGATGAGGTGTTCAAGCTGACCCGTTGTATTTTCCGTAGACTTACAGGTTGCTTCTTGATGTAGGCTGCAGGGTGAAGTAATGCATGGTTAGACAGACAGTCGATAGACCAACCCAAAATTTGGCACCGTCTCCTGGTGCACTCCTGTCATCCTGGGACGTGTAAAGATCCCAGTCACATGCACGAATCACGTGACGTAACTTTGGGACACTCGGTCAGAACCCCAAGTCTAACAGTTCGTCATTATCGGAGGGGTATTTCCTTAAAGTTCATCTTCAACGTAAAGTATGTTGATGGTTGCTCACTTTTCTGACAAAGTGATATTGTGAGAACAATGTTTGCTGAATGCCTGGTGAATACCCGTTTGAGATATTTGTATCGAATTTTTGAACTACAATCATGTGAAAATCCGACCCAACCCAATTCGCCTAAATGTTCANATGAGTGCATATTACACCATTGTGGGTGTAGATTTGCGGGTGGTTGGTGGTTGCCATGTCCGAGCCAGCTACTTGAGGCAAAATGTCTCTGACTCATTGTTTGTTCGGACAGTTCTTTTGTGTGGGTTCGTAACGATGCCTCGATAGTTTCTGGTTCGGTTTATCATTCGGTATTCTGTCGTAATATTATATTTCAAGCATCATGAACGTTCGAGTAATTGACTGAGGACAAAATTAGCTGCTTCAGTCTAGTTGATGTAAGTTTTAGTGTCTGTGATTATATCCCATGAAACCTTTGTGTTTTGTTGTGTGATTAGAGTTGTGATTATTTGAGCAGCAGTCTAATCAGATGTTGATAGAGTCATATGGCTTTTTCCATTCCATCTCAGGATGATACACACGGAGACTACAAGCGCATGTTGCTTGCGCTTGTTTCTTGAAGAAATTCGAAGTGGCGACGAGAAATCGCCAGTTGTTATGCTCACTTCACCTATTCAACAGCCTCTGCTTTGCTTTTCTGTTGTCCTATGTTCGCATTTGCTTCTGCATGTTCACTTGGTCTATAACAAACTTTGACATATTTTGGCAGTATATTTATCAATGAATTGATTATGTGAACAGACAATATCTCTGTTTAGTGTGGATATACTTGAACAACGAGAGGTGATAATATTGACAGCGAAACAGTTGAACGTTCGCAAACAACATATTTCGCTTTGTTTGGTGAGCAGTCAACAGTCACTCCTACTCTGGTGATATGACACATGCTTGTGAATTGGGCGGTCAACATTCACCAAACGATATAGGCAGTAAAATAGATGTTCACTATTGACAATCAGTTGAGATGTGACAGTGCTTCAATTTTCACGGATGTATCAACCACTTGGACAAGCAAAAGGCGAGGTCAGTCAGCACAATTGGGTCACCTATCAAAATTTGTACACAACATCGTTATGCACACAAATGAAATATGTACGCTTAGTCAAAGTGAAACAGCGATGAGAGGGAAGAGTCAAAAATATGACATCCCTAGGGTGGTCATTTTATTAAACCAGAACTAGGAATCTCGACCCTTGACATTTGATGAGTAGAGAATGGCGTGTGCTCTCAACAACGTGCACAGTCTACTTGGGCAAAGTGAGCCTCCCGAATACACTGAGACTGACTGCCCCATGAAGCGCACATAGACTTATCGATCTAGGGATACCATATAAATCGTTCCGTTGTTTTGGTTTCGATCCACTACGTCGTTCTTTGGCCACCGACCGAATACACCATCCTGTAATGTGGATCGTCTAAAACAGAATGAGGCATCTGCTATCGGTTTTCCAATGTATTTAGTTATCACTGGTTTAACATTAAAAGGACTGGTAAATCTATTTCATTAAATAGCTAAGTAGTCATTCTGATCGCACTTTTGCTCTACTAGTCAAAGTTCGCGACTGGAATATTGTACGATCTTCCACGAAGACGTTGAGCAACGCGTAGCNAACCTCTCGTTGTTCGAGTACACCCGTCTAACTATATACATTCAAGCTGAACGGAGAATACGATTGTATGATGTTCATACCATTACTTCATTTGTGAACATATTCCAAAAATGACGAAAAGTGTTATAAAGCAAGTGAACATGCAGAAGCGAAGGCAAAAATAAGATGACACAAAAGACAAGACAGAGCACGATGATCAGATGAACTTTAAAAATCAAATGGCGATTTCCCGTCGCCACTTCGAATTTCTTCAAGAAACAAGCGCAAGCAACATGCGCTTGTAGTCTCCGTGTGTATCATCCTGAGATGGAATGGAAAAAGCCATATGACTATCAACATCTGATTAGACTGCTGCTCAAATAATCACAACTCTAATCACACAACAAAACACAAAGGTTTCATGGGATATAATCACAGACACTAAAACTTACATCAACTAGACTGAAGCAGCTAATTTTGTCCTCAGTCAATTACTCGAACGTTCATGATGCTTGAAATATAATATTACGACAGAATACCGAATGATAAACCGAACCAGAAACTATCGAGGCATCGTTACGAACCCACACAAAAGAACTGTCCGAACAAACAATGAGTCAGAGACATTTTGCCTCAAGTAGCTGGCTCGGACATGGCAACCACCAACCACCCGCAAATCTACACCCACAATGGTGCAATATGCACTCATCCAGAGTGATCAGAGCGAAGTTGTCATTGCCACTACCGTTCACTTCACGGTACCGATTGGTTATGTAACAGCTGCTGAAATCAGTCGTTCACCACCTCACTCCCATCTGCACGAGCCCATCGAACGCTGAACGGTAAATACCAACATGTGGTGACCAACATGGATGTGGAAACGTGGACTGGCGACTCAATCTCGCCAAAACAACCTAGAAGGAACAGTACGTGTGCATAGACTTAAATATGGGCTGAACAATGACGGACACGGTGGTCTCGTGGAAAACGTCAACGACCAATCGAACGATGAATGTTATCCAGTCAAAGTAAACTGGATGACCGATACAGAGAAGCGAATGCAAGTGTGCCGAAATGGGATCAGTTGGGAGCACGAGCCGCGTCCCTCTCCATATCACGTCCGACCTGGCTGGCCGATAAGGCCGTCTAGTTCGGACAGTTTGTTTTGTCCATGACTGTACACGCGATTGTATGGTCTGTCCCGGGTGAACGTTAGAAACCACCATAACCATCCTTAATCCAACAGTATACACGAAAAAACAGCATGAATAGGCAGACCGGGACAGAAAAGAAAACCAACACGTCAGAGTTCACAGCCACTATCACGGCGACAGTAGTGATAACCCCACAAACAGTTGTCCCTCAACAGATAACATGAATCCGAACACTAGGATAGCAACTGCTTCAGTAAAGCGCAGTGTTCGGTTGTGCAACCGTGACTTCAGAAAGTGAACAGAGGTTGCCTGATCACATCGCGACACAAACCAAATGGTATTCACATTTGATGACAGCATTCACATTCAGATACACACTCTGTCCAATCCACTCAATTAAGAAACAATTAACTTGAGTTTTCACCCGG
Source organism: Paragonimus westermani (assembly GCA_008508345.1). NCBI lineage: Eukaryota > Metazoa > Platyhelminthes > Trematoda > Plagiorchiida > Troglotrematidae > Paragonimus > Paragonimus westermani. Next base: position 19,221 of record QNGE01005324.1, on the reverse strand, counting down.
TATAATTCCTCTGAATTGGAAAGTCTCGTCCGGATCAGGAGTTGTGCCATAGATGAATTGTACGAGAGATGTGCTCCGAGAGGAAAGTGGATAAAACAACAAACATTGACCCATTATGATTCCACAGGTAGTAAGATAACCCTGCTGGTACAAGGCTGTAACGTTCAGTCAGGTCTCCATTCCACCGACCCGTTCATATTTGGCTGATATGTCAAGTTCCAAGAAACCAACTGCAAACGTCCACTGAATCGTCAAACAGAATAGCATAATAAACTCAAAGATAATTTCATTACTTAGTCATTACTGCGAGTTAATATGACTAGGTATTGCAAGAGATTATTGTTATAAGTAAAAATTGCAAGACCATATACTGTGCAATGTCATGACAAGTTTAAGTACGTGGTGTACTGGCGTAAATCGCGATAGTCTTTTGCCTAAACTGTATTAAATTCACGAAGACGTCTGACAATAATGGTCAAATAAATTTCTGAGATGTTATTGTAGTAAGAACAGATGGTTAGCCCAACGAAAAGTGTACATAAAACAGACTTGGAATGGCCAGTACATTCTCTTTGACAGTATTTTTCCACTAAATCGAAAGCGAAACTTCATACAATGTCTGATGGGTACGGCGTTAAAAACCTGCACTCCTAACACTTTATACACTGAGCTAGGCTTTCTACAAGGAGTGTTTATGCAGAATGGCTACCCAGTGCGATTCATTCTGAAGGCTATGGAGGCGGTAGAGTCAAAATTTAGTAATAAGGAACTTGAGTTTAATAGTCTTCCTTTCAAGGGGGATGTCATGGCCGAATTTATCCCAGGAAAGCCCAGAGAGTCAGTCGAAACAATCTCTCCTATCGGTCAGTTGTGCCTGAGTTTCTGTTCAACACCCGTAACCACCTCCCAGCTCAAAGACAAACTTCCATGTTCTATAACCTTTCGTTTGTTCGTATCGAGCATCACATACTGGTCGTACTATAAGGCGATTCATCATCATAGACAGCAATACATCAGTGGTTAACACTAATGCTTAACTGCCACACAACCATGAAGAAACAGCAAACCCTATATAGAAAGAGAGAAGGAAAAAGAAGGGGACGGGAAGGGACCTAACTACTGAAAATGACTACGTCCATATTCAAACATTCAACATCAAGGTGCCTACACCTTGCAAACAAACAACCGAGCTGCAAGCGAGAGTAAGGCGTCATCAGCAAACAGATTCCTTACGGTTTTCACTGTCCCGCGTCATTAAATGCACTCACTTCACAGACAACTCGGCCAAACAACGACAACATTCACGTCACTGAGCTCGATTAGCCGCCATCTCACCCAGAGTCTCCAGCCACCGGGAGACGAACTCGATCTATAGTGGCCAACCCCTTGTTGAACGACTTCATTTCCCTACGCCAGGTCATTATCTGTCCGCCTCGCACCTTACACCAGTCGGTCGCAGTGTCAGCGAACAGTGCTCGAAGTGGAAGACGACTAGCTGATAAGACGATTATCTGACAGGATGTGTGAATATCATCTTGCGTGGTTGAACACCCCGAGTCAGCAGTGTACAGATTTTCGAGGGAACACACTGAGATTCCGAGAATCACAGAGTGGAGCTTCTATCAGATAGCCACTAATGAGTATGTGGACAATAAGACTGTGTTCGGTTTCATACTCTACCATGTTGAACCGGATGCATAACATTCGGTTTGCGTACGATGCACGTTGCAACTTCAAACTGCGAAGCGTTGTTGTAACACTGGGTTGATCTTGATTGTATTTGTTATTGCGAACAGATCGCTGGCGCCCGCTGAATGCTTACCGCAAGGAACATCGCGACAGTCAGTCTGTGCGTATTTGCGAAGTCTTCAAGTCCGTGACTGATGATTGGTCTAATTGAATTGCAGTTTACAGTGGTTGGGCCAAATGCATCGCATATCGACAGAGCGTCTGCCGCACCCACATTGTTCATTGCGGTTGCCAACATTCAGAGGAAGACTTAGGGTGGCCAAGTATTGACGTGGACTAGGATTGCAAAACCGTGCACCCCCGCTGGGTAGAGTGGACAAATGTCAAGTTTGAGAGTACACCACCATCCGCAAAACTGGATGGAGACGTTTTCGGACGTGGCCATATGTCGCAGTCATTGGCGAGTCCGCATCCATAAGGTTGTTGATTGCTCCTCTTCAAGAATTCCGATCGTTTTTGGTTTGTATTCGGTTGTGTAATCTGCTAATTCGTGGCCTACTGTCAGCAACCACGGAACTCCTTGTCACAGTACCCGTGGGTACTGTGGTACGCGAGAACCCAAATGGAAATTTTTGGGGTTTGTCGGTTACATGGGGAAACAGACGCACTTACTCGTCGAAACTGGAGCCAATGAGGCAGCCGTGTTGACCACTGCATCAGACTTCACATCAGGTACGACGAATTATCATAGAAGCCAGTTGCATGAGAAATTATAATTTTTCATACCAACTTTTTGTTCAGGCAAACGCAAATAATTTAAGTGGTTTAGTCAACGGCCATTCATCAAACGTAATCACTGTGTTTGACTTACTGTAATCCAATCTTCCAAAGACTTGCCGTTAGCCTTCATGAATTCTGTCTTTATATCGCCCATGTCAATCTCTGCACGGGACACGACAACGCGAATCAATTGTTTGTCGTTGGTACCTGCACCCTCCATAGATTCTTTCAGCTGTTTCGCAAAATACTTCGGTTTGCTCCGAATACATCGAGCTGCGAACAAGGTGTGAGAGTGTTTGGTCACATAACCGGTTCAACTAGCACCAGAACGCATTTGTTAATGGCTTGAAGTGCCCCGAAACTTACTGATCGCCAAGAAGGATCGAAGTAGATCACCATGCATTTCCGACTTGAGTGAATCCTCGATGTCCTTCTTGGCAACATTAGAATAGGCCTCCAGCACCGCACGAACATGCGCTTCCGACTTTGAAACCAGGATACGATTGAAGCTAGAACAGAACAAGTGAACTGATATTTAAAACGGATGAAATTCTTCGTATCGTTTTTCGAAACCGAAATCTGTTTTGAGTTGATGTTGTACAGGGAAAATGGGCAATTGCATAACTTTCTTGAAGTAACATTCTGTGATTTACCTGTTTGTAATCGGAACAAATGTGGTGTTGATCGAATGGACTATGGTTTTCATTCGCTACACAAGAGGAGCCCATTCAGATCTTGTTCGAGCTATTCCTTCGCCTGCTGAATCCGTACAAGAATGACGCTGGACAGGATTGAGTGCTCGTTTACAAATGAGTGTGGCTCAATGTCGACAAGTGAGATAGGTTTGCACCGGTTGCCTATGCTTTGTATTTGGAGAACTTGCACACTGACGTCGTTTGTAGTCCGCGTAGCGGTCGAACTGGCACAAATGGCCAATCATCTACTCCATTCTTGCCCGTCTATCAAGTTCACATCCAATCGATTGCACCCTAACCGTAGGTGCATGCCAACCCATTGGCACGGCTTCCTAACCCGTGACTCATTCTAGCCAATGTGTAACGAGTTCATTTTTGTTCATCGTCCCACACTTATGTACGCCAGTCGCATGTGCAGCATACACTTCCACACCTGTCCGGCCTTTTAGTAATTATCGGCATAACACCCACTAGTTTAAACATACAACATTTAGGAATAATATTTCGGCTAGATTACTTTAAATATTACTTCTTTTGCCAAAACGTTAGAAACACTGATACACGCTCCAAGGTCATACAGTAATGACAACCACTGCTGTGTGAACAAGCCGTAAGAGGGATTTACACCTTAACTAACCTCGAATCTAACTAAACCTGATTACTAGGCAAGAGACACTGGTTATCTAAAATGGCATTCACAACGCGTAGCATTCGCATCAGATTCTAGTGTGAAATGTGCAGCCCTAGGAAGCCGTTTTCTTCACAAAGAAATCGATTTATACTTGCTCCGATACACACACACACCTTTGATTTTCTAACCTGGCAGAGTAGCAGTCTCAAACTCTACATCAATATCGTCGTACGGCCCACCAAATTCCCGTGACACCAGTTGGGCGGTATGGATTGGGTAGCAAATACAAGTCCGGCTAAGCTTCGCCAATCGCGAAAAAAATACGTGGAAAGTGGTACGACTTCGGAACACAATCAAACAGTACGGAAATCTCCTCAAGATAAGCGTAAGCTAGATCGATGCGGGCGAGAAAAAACAGCTAAATGTGGACCAATAATCTGTACGCCATCAGATGAACAAGCTTCCACAAGATTACAAGTTCTGTTAGAAAAGCAGTCGCATGATGGCTTCGATTACAGTTAGTAACGTGTAAAAACGGTGTATGGTAAACTGTATAGGCTGAAGATGATAGCCGAGTAGAACACAAACGGGTGTGCTCAGAAAATGCCTAAAACTGATCTTTGAATGCAAATAAAATTCGTTCGCATGCACCCACTACCCAAGTACGTTCCGGATGGCGAATTCGACTACAGAGAATTCGTTCCACAGTTTCATCATCAGCGGTAACCGCAAATTAGTGGTTGGTGCTGACAATAAATTGTTATGTAACCGTGAGGAGATAGCATAAAGAGCAGTAGATGTATGAACGTAGTTGGTCCATAGCAGGGTGCCTACACCCTGAAAATAAACACCGAGTTGTACTCGAACCGATGACGAACTAGATCAACAGTGGTCAAGCTACTGACCACTGCCTTCAATGCTCTGATCTCAGGCATTATTCGTTCACGTCTCACACTGCACTGATCGGTTGGGGCATCGACAAAGTGCAGTCAATGTTGCAAACGACTAGTTGACACTCCCAATAAGTGTCTATTCGAAATCTGTGCATCTTCAGAAAATCAGACAGCGACCGCATTTTGCAGTAGCAGAGTAAGGCCGTACACGCTAACTCTCACAAAAGTCCCTGACAGATGTCAGAGATGCCTCTGAGACACTGGAAACGACGTGGACATCATGACGTATGGACCTGATTCAAGGCACACCCCGGTTGTTAAACTGAAACAAATGAATATCTTTTGTCACTATTTTGCTTTGCCAAAGAAGCGTATCCTCCAATAAGGTAGAAGATTGCAACAGAAGCGGTTAATTTACGGCGGCACGTGATCAGCTGGATATGCCGGTTTCACGTGACTTTTCAACACGTGTGCGTGACGTCTAAAATTGGGTTAGTTTTTTTCGCTTCAAATTGGTACAAATCGATTGTTTGCCAATTTGTGACAGACTACCAAAATGCTCGTTTGCGGCGGAATGGATCAGCTACTCCTTTCACTGTTCCGTTAATCAGTGTTCCCCCCATAGGACGGTTTCCAGTTACGTGTCATCACTTCCATACTCAATCTTCCATGCATTGACGATGTTTCAACGTTTGGTGACGAAACCTCTGTAACCTAGCATACGTAAGTTGTAAGTTGTCTCGTCAACACAGCAGAAAGGAGACATTTTGCGACTTGTTGATATTTCGTTTATTCTCATCAGTTGCACACTTAAAGCATGCCAGTTCTATACAACATACAGACGAGGATAAACGGGGAGTAGACACGTCAACATGCACATTAAACAGAACAGAACCAAAGTTCCTGACGGAACAGCCGGAAACGCATACTCCAGTCTGCTGAGGCTTTGTTTACCAAACTTCACAGTCCTCTCCTGTGTGTTCAAAAACAATTTGTGTTGACACTGTAGCCACCCTGGTAGTCGGCGTTTCTATGATTGTGGTTTCTGTTTTTTGTTTCTGCCTAAGCCCTTGGGCCATGGCTTCCGCCCCGTGGAAGTTTGACTCGTTTAAAGTTAGGTACATGTAGGTATGTGATCAGAATGTACGAAATGTAACTCCGAAGAACATCACATGATTTGTCTCAGTGCTTTATTCAATTTCATCAAGGGAACGAATTGTTTCAAACAGAGTAATTGTAATTCATTGGCAGTGCATTGATATGGCTCACACTAAAATTCAGTAACGAGTCATTACGCCGCGTCCGCTTTGAAATCATGTGTGATGTCTGTGTGAACAGGTGAGCTAAGGTGAACTCCTTGCGGCTCCACTAATGAGAGTGGTTACAAGCGGTACTGATTTGTTTTTCACCGACCTAAAAATAGACCGGTAGCATCTGGCATCCGTTACTTAACGTGGTCCCGACGGAATACAACACTGCTTCATCAGAGCAGAAAAAAAGACATGTACTGCGATATGTTAACATTTCGTTAACTCTGGTCAGTCGCACAATATGTCTTCTTGATGTATTTGCAAAATAAACTCAGTGGTTCAAAACATTCAGCTGGCTCAATTTAACCGTGTAAACCCACAATTCCGTACAAATTACAAAAATGTTTATGGCAACTTCATAATGCTTTCACACTTTAACCCCTATGAGAGGGTTTGTCAAAAATCCATAACTCAACATTTCAGTGGTATTCACAGATATATAGATACAAACTTCAGTTCAAGTAGCTTCACAGGATCCCATGTGACTTTACCCGCTGTGCAGCTGTGAACGCTTTATAGTTCAAAAAACGGCCAAATTAACTTCATTTAAAACTGCACAGTTAACATTAAAAACAGAGAAAATTATTATTCTAAAAAGAACAAAAATAATCAACTTTGCCCACTTTACATTAAAAATATACAAACGGTAATGCATTGTTGAAACAAACATCACTAGAATACTGTCGGTTGAAAAAGAGACTGATTGTCCAGGGATTAGTGATAAAACAAAGAGCATCTGTTCGGAACCCGAATAAAGTTCACTGATTCCATCGAAGCAGAATTAAGATATTACACGAACGTCTGTGTGAGAGCTGATGAGAAGAGCCACATAGTACGTACCCTGTCAAATCGGAGATGACTGCCAGCTGATTGTTTACATTGTCCGACAGAAAAATTTGTTCATCCAGCTTCTAACTAATGTGAATCCGGCGCAATGAGTGAATCACTTTTGCTTTCCAATCGTTGCACCGAAATAGTGATGCATGGTGGTCTTTCTCTTGTCGATCTGTACATTCCCATAGGGTCTTCAGGCTCTTAATAATCTATACAACATTAAAAATGATAGACACAGCCCGGTTGAAGATCGCTGAACTCGGTAGAAACGCCGGTCAAAAAATGACACGGACTGGGCCATCTAGTTTGTGCATAAAAAGGACTGTTCATGGAATAATTATAGGCAATTACGAACAAACAGGCGATGAGGAAGCTAACAACCTTAAAGAAGTCGAACCTCAATGTGGCTTCCAGAAGAATCCGGAAGATACCTTGTGTAACTGCTCTGGTCGTACTTTTACCAATGCTTTGCTTGAAATGCTGACGTCAGTTGCGTTTGTTTCAACTGACAGTCTTGTCGAGAAACTTCCAAGGTGATTCGAAATCGAGGCGACACTGTTACAATAGCCCAGCGGTAGCGTCGTATCATACAGAGCGGGTTTTGTCGATGAAATGAATCCCATACATTTGGATTCACACAAACTGAGAGCGAACAAAACAAGACGTATCCAATGAAACGTGGAATTCTTGACTGAGTCCGGTGAAAACCTTTCAGCCACTTCGTTGGTTCGAGTATGGCATCAAGTTGCGCGCATGTATTGAATTCCAAAATGGCGTGTGAACTGCTTGAATAATTGTGATTCACACTGGGGGCCGTGACCCATAGCTATGGCGGATGATATGCCGAAGTGTGCAGTCGAACCGAGTTCGACTATGTGCCTACGAATTTGAATGGTGGTCACAGAAACCACACCCCTTCAAATTATCGAAGCACGTTACGATGTATATTTTTGCGACGGTGACAACGGCCCAGCAAGGCCAATGTGCACGTGACCTGAACGTGTATTAGAATGTGCGAAGGATTCAAGCGGAGTGACGGGATGACGATGAACCCTAGGCTTTTGAGAAATCAAACGACTTGTTCAGTCACCGGTATCTTCACTCACCAAACTAATCGGAACGTTCAGAAATAAGTTTTCAGAATTCTTTGACTTCTGAATGTGACATAGTATGCAGGGTATCGAGAACAGTTCTCTGCACTTTCCATGGAATGATAGACCTTAGTGAACCCCTAGAGATACCACAATGAAGCAACACTACAATGCGTTGATTCTCAAGTATTCACTAAGAATACATATATCTGTAGCAGGATTATTGGTCTGAATTTTATGCCTGTGAATACAAAGATCAGAGCTGTCGAATGACGTTTGTCAATTGAACTTCCGAGAAGGTGTCGGCCACCGCACTTTGTTCTCATTCCGTACTGGTAGCAAGGATTCGGAGAAAAACGAGCTGTCGCTTGTTATAAGTCAACTGCTGAACTACAGATCTGACAGCCAAACCTGACGCATCTATGCTGATGTTGATGGTGCATTCAAACGGTAAATCTACAGTGCTTCTCAGACTATCCGCTTCAGTAAGTTAGAAGAGTTGAATGATGGCCTAGATAAATTCAAGTGTTTAGTTCGTTTGAAACTCGAAACCCAATGAGTGGTTTTAATGTGTCAGTACAGTTAGATAGTAAACGACAACAGTAATCGACCCCGCCACTAAAACGGTCGAGTTGATGTACATCAGTGCGTTGAGGAAAGTCTCTGATAACGGTCACATAATCGGCAAGCAGACGTGCCGTAGCTGCGCTAATACGGTGTCCAAGGATGCCCAATGATGGAATACCGAATTGACAGCTGGAGTGCTAATTGTCTGTGACCATTCAAGCTCTGGAACAAATGCGTGCGGCCTCCCTTGGAGCTAGAACAGGCAAACAAAATGTCACCGATGCCTGGATGAGCCAAATCGAACCCACACAGTGCCTTGCTGATTACGCTCTGGAAGATAGACGTTGAATTTCTAAGCCCAAACAACATTCACGAAATTTCAGACAGCCCAAGTGGTGTGTTCAGCAGAGTTTTCGAAAGTCTTCTTCCTCAACAAGAATTTGCTGGTAAGCTCCTTTCAGGCCGTTTCAACCAGTTTTGCCGTATAAGTTGGAGGTGATATTATGAGTGTATAATACAGCACATCAAACTGTAATAGGGACATTCACAACTATATAGTTTCAACGTGAACGCCAGTCTACAGATTTCTTCCATGGAACCAAGTGAAGTGGCGAAGACGACTGACTTTTCGTAGGTCGAATAATCCCAAGTTGGAGTATATGATGAGATTACTTTCGGGCAACAGTGGGTTTGTCAGGGACCAAAAAATCTCGGACTGGCAGCTACTGGTGAACCACGAACTAAAATGCGTTAAGATTTTATGCTTGACGGACGACTGTTGTAAATAGGGGCTAATTATCCCAGGAAATTGAGCATGCAGTGAGGCACATTCTAACACAGCATCAATGAGGGTAGTTGAGAGACAGGAGAGCAGTTGGCTATCAACTGGTCTGTGACAGTCAGTTTGGTATTTGGATCAAGCAAGCGATAGTGCTTCAAATCTATTCGCAAGCCGGAGGTGTTGAGAAAATCTATATCCCAAACTGCAAATTGTACATCAACAGTGGGTTAGTCGTAATCCAGAGGACAGAGCACAAGAACGCCAATCATAAGTCTGAGTGAAAGAACCGTCGTCAGGTTTGATTGTTAGCTTACGAAAAGATAAGAATCGATCTTGGGACGTGGCAGGAAGAACACTAACTTCAGTTCTTATACCAGTAGTGAGTTTTGTATCACTTTCTACGCTACGTATAAAAAAATGATTGATTTGGAGTATTAGAGCCAGATGAGTTCGTCACGGAACTCAACTGACACTGCCGTTTCCCGAGTGGTTTGGTCAGCGGAGAAAAAGCATATGAGATGATGCAACAACATTCACTAGCACCACCCTTCCGACGATAAAAGCATATTCTGCCGGATGTACGCATTTTAAATAGGGATCTCCTGAGCGATCAACTATGTGAACGATAATAGGTGGTGGGATTTAGGTGTGATTGAAATAGGTGTGTAGTCATGAGGATGGATTTGACGACAATGAACTTGGTAGAGATCGAACAAACAAATGCATGCATAAACATTCGCCTGCGGATTTGTCGTCTAGCAAAATTTGCATGAGACTCACAAATCGGGAATGGGAACGAACATCAAACTGCACACCATTATATAATTGTTGTCACGCCAGAGATACTTGATTTAGAAACTCCCGTTCGAGAAGAGAATATGATGTAGTTGTGTTGTGACCAAAGAAAACGCCTCGCCTGAAAGGTTGCTTGCTGTAGGAACTCCTGTAGAAGTGATGTACAAACATGGGACAACGAACGTGAACACTAATTTGCATTGACTGACGTGTATCCGTGTACATTAGATATCAGTGCGCTGTAAATCGTCTTGATGACAAGTCCCCCATAGTGCATACATGCACGGCTCTAATAGTCATTATTAGTCCCTCGTCTTGCTGACGCTAATAGTCGTCTATTACTGTACACACTATACTACTCAAAAAAGAAGGTGCATGTCATACGATAGCTGTACCGAGATTGGCGATAATGTCTCGAACTTTTTACGTATCTCTGGTTGGCGTTCAGGAACCACATAATCAAGCAAAGCGGTCTGTATCGTAATATGAATTCTCCAAAGGGTAGATCCAATCTGCAGAAGCAACACAAATGGGTTCGTTTGGGAGGCTTGACTAACAGTGGTGAAACGTGTAGATCCTCAGTATTTTTGTTATCAATGATGTTCTGATCCATGTTAGCAGATAGACGGTTAACAAACAGTGATACACAATGAGTGTTGCGGAAATGTTTAATCGATTAGACCTCAAGTTGAATGTGTGGCGCAATTGTGAGGTGGATGACTGGTCCAAAGCCGGTTTGAGTCACCAAGTTGCAGTGGAATCTTATCGGCGTTAGCTTGAGTACTCAATAACAAATGGTGACATTTCAATGAGTCAATGAAGAAAGGTAAATTATCAATCGGGGCCGGCGTACGGGCTTAAATTAGTAGTGCCTGCCAGGACTTCATCACGAGGTGCCGTGCCTACGTCCGTTTCTTTTGTGTTCTTTCTTGTTGTTCGGATTCGGGCTGAAACAAGTCATGTGTGTCTGTACTTCGATCGCGTAAAGACACATCTAAATGAAGCATTCTAATGGGCTGATCACTTGAATATGGCCACCTGATGGGGCGACTGGAAGCTTTAAACGACGGCAACGTTCAAGAAAAATGTTAGTTGTTTGTAGCGCACGGGAGAACAGGGGCGCATTCCGTAATCCACGTTTGATTAACTCATATCACCAGGAAGTTGATTACCTCGGTTGTACGGACTACTAAAGGTGCATAGTGAAAGACAATCTTGAAAGTAAACACGACGCGGTAGCCCAATGGTTACCGAAAATGACAGAACCAATACGCCGCCGTATCTACCCCTATAGCCTTCGTAACACTCATCTGTTTGCAGAAGGTGTGGAGGACATCAGCACTGCAGATAAATGTGTGTGTGTGATAGAAGTGTCGTCACTTTCTGCGTATGTGCAAGTATTGAAAACCACCACCTGTATATGTGAATGGATTGATAGGTCACTGGTGGTCGTCCCCACACCCACCGTTCCATTAAATGAATATCTTTTGTGTTACGCGTTAAATGTGCAGTTCAAAATCAACTGAGGATTGTATAGGCAAATCTATGGAGCTGTCAAGACATTAGAAGATGTGTTCACGGTGGGCGTATAATGATAGAAAGCATGAATTCCTGTCGATAATGAGCTGGTGGTATTTCTGTTGAGTTAACTAAAGATGCTGAGATATCACTTTTGGCACACCATTTCAGTAGTGGTACCCTCAAAATTTGTTTTACATCGGAAACAGAATCGAATAATATTTCTACTGGACCATGATGTACTCAGTTTACAGACCACTGCATGAAATAGACTATCGAGATAGAAATATGGTTTCCAAATTTTCCTACAGTTTGCTACGAATGCTTAAAGAAACCAGTACAGTCAAATAGGTCTATGTTTATTCACCCGTTCTGGTCAAGCGTATTGTCGAATTCTAACAGTGTAATAGCTCACCAGCTAACAGATTCCGATAGCCACCGCATATAATTGCACACCGCAGATTAGGGATGAAGAGGTTCAGTTGTCCCCATTCATTACCCAAAAACTGCAGCAATTATCAACCTTGTGTTTTTTTGTTCGATCTGAGGCTCACGTCGTTAACAGAGTGATAGGTATGTCATCATCCGATAAGAACTCAGTCGGTTTGACTAATAGGTTGGGCGCCCTTCGATTCTACTCGACCGAGATGCATCAAGAAGGACCATTGCTCGATTCAGGTGGTCAAATCACGTGACCGTGGCCGGCTGACTACCTGGTCCGCAACATATTAACGGAGTTTGACTACGTTCCTCGTTTTCTAGGTACACCAGACCCAAAGTTTGTGACGCCGAAAAGTTATGCTCGATCGTGATCAAAATTGGTCATTTTATTGTGATTATTGCATCAAGATTACCACAAAAACGGGGAAGTCGGAACTTTAACAGTCAGCTTATATCGGCTCACCGCTCAAATCGGATCACTGCTTCACAGCATCGATAACTGTTGATATGACGGTGTAGTGAGGACGAACGATCGCACCATACTACTCACACTACTACTATTCAGTAGTGAAGCACCAGCATGGACTTAGTCATCGAAACAACCGGGGGAAACATGAGAGTGCAGGTTGACATGAAACGGTTCTCGGTACACGCACAGAATTGGCGACCGCTGTAACCGTGACGTTTCGGGACCAATGCTGTGAGCAAACGAGTGAGTTTGTTCACTGCATAACCCATGTATTGGTTACCTGAACAAACAACCTTTGCCTCATTCGTGTTCGTGGCTCACGTCCATGGTGTATGGTCAATTTCTGTTACACTCTGTCTCTCATAAAAGTACTTTATGCATAAGTGCTACGCACTCGCTATATGCTTCTATGTCTGAGGTTCTACTTATTAAGATCACTTTCCTTAGGTTGTTTTTCAGTCTCCTAGTAAGGCTAGGTTTTATGATGATCTTTTTTCGCTTGACGTCATCTTTTCTGTTCGTACGATAATAAATCAATCAGGAAAGTTTAACCCACAGCTGAGGTTGCATGGCTTCGCATAAAAGTACGATCTACGAACGAAACTCAATGAGGATTTTCAGAAAGTGTACACCTATGGGAGTAAATAATCAAAAATGCCCGTTGAATCGGCGCCCGATACTAAAGGAACTCATGGTGAAACACAAATGGTAACCTACACAGATTCATCCGTCCCGAGCTGTTTTTCTCCGGCGTCATACAAAGCCTTGGCGTCCGCTTGAGCTGCATTAAAGTCGACATGTGGATTTTCATCGCGTTTTGCTTGGACCAGACTGACGAGGACGTTCTTGAAATGGCCGTGCGTTTCACTCACTAAATCACTCTCCAGATCCCGTCCATCAAACACTGAATAAATGGGAATTAAAACGATGCATGCTTACTGAAACAAACGACAGAGGATAACCAAGCCGTCGATATAAACTGCATCAGTCCGTAAAAACGGAAAGTCGTGTTCCTAACATGATACATCAGCAAGTTCAATGATGATACTATTGTACGTGCAAGCATCCATTCCCAAGGGTTGAATATGAGTACAGATGTGAGCGAACAAATAAATTCGCAAATTTTAAAAGCCGAAATGATGTTGGTCACCGCCAACCAGCCATGATGGTGAAGGAGAACAAATTCACTTGACCTCAAATTTGACATTCAGATAAAATATTCACCTTGCCCCTTTCAAAAATATAACCAGACCTGAGGTGTGCCCCTGTTAGCGCCTACTAGAATGCATATCCTAGCCGTGGCCAAGATCGGAGCACCAACCAACATTCCCATGAAGCGATCGGATTGAACACTGAAAAGCCTACCCAATTATGAAAACAGCTAGCAGATGTAAGCGGCGTCCAAGATACATCAGTGAAACACTCGACTATTCATAAATCATCAAGATCACCTGGGTCGTACGATTATGAGACCTGATATATTCGAATGCCAGATAGGTCTCCAATTACCCGCCGTTGGTAACCGTTGCTTGCATACTGCTGACGGACAGTTGACGGGTCGTCAAGGTCACCGATCTGAACCCGATCTTATATCATCAAATGTGTTGGCCTGAACCCATTCTGCCTGCTGCGCACAGGTTCGCATCGCAGGAACGTGTTCACAATCCACCCACTACAGACAGCGACGAAATAACTTGACATCACAACAACAAACAAATGAGGTCCAGGCTTACTTTCAGCGGACCAGCGAACAACGTTGCGTAAAAGGATATACGACAATGTAAATGATCAGACTGATAGATATGACCCACAGTTGATATGGATGGCGCGTGTGTCACAAATTGCTTATCATTTAGGATTGCTGTGAACTCCTATTTACATGTTGATGCCCTCGTTCCGCCAAGCCGAAACTTGAACTAAGCCATGTTACGCACATGGATATGAGTGGAATCCTTCAGTATTGAGATTAAACTACAAGTGATCTCGAGATTAATCTACGGTGGTGATGAGAACAGATAATCAGAAATTCGCGGCAAGTGGTTCCAATCACTTCGGTTGATTCCGCCGTCTTGGTTTGCGCTTTATGACAACCTCCGGTCTAAGTGTGGAGCATTATGTCACACAGTAAGTCAAAAAACTTCAACGAATCATAAACTCAAATTGGGGGGATAACAGATCAGCAGGGATAGCCAGATTAACACCTCCATACTTAACGCGATCTCTCACCATCCGTATCGTTACCTCGGGTGGCTGTCACCCATTAGTCAGTCAGAAACGCCTCATTTCTGCAACCCTCGAGTTGGGAGAAAGAGTTAGTCCAAAAACCACTCAATAATTTGGCACCAACGCATGAAACAAACGACGATGGTCAGAGACGTAACAGTGTAGAAAGTAGCTACATGTTGTGATCTGTTAACATTTCGTCCACCCTCTATTTGTCTGTCGTTTGTCACCTGAATGTTTCACAGTTGTGACTGATGACGGAAGACGAAATGTTCACATATAGCAACGTATCTTCTGTCCGGACAGATGGAGGTGTTAAAGAAGCCCGGTGTTTGAAGTCGGAGACGTAGTTGTTTATAGTACGGAGCGTTGCGTCCGAAGCTTACGAGATCTTGGATGCACCATCTGAATTTCCCTACTCAACAGTTTCATGACGTGGCGTTCTATTTATGTTCCACTGTTCGGGTTGATATATATATATATATATATATATATATATATATGACAAATAGCTTATCCTGGTGCATGTTTGAAACATCACGAAAAATGTCCATCACTTGGTGTTCGTCTTTTACATTCAACCACAAACATATATATATATATATACCTCTTCTTTTCTGTGAAACAGTTAAATGGGATGTAGACTTGCGTCCTACTAACAAAATTTTATGTTCTGTAGCTACGAGATGTTTGAGTGGGCGTGTTTTTGGCGTTACTGACTCAGGCCACCATGAACAATATCACTCTTGCTTGAACGTCTTACGCAATTCGAAAACCCATGAAATATCCCAATTTACAGACACACCATCCTTGTGAGTGACAACATTCACGTGCACTTACGTTTGCTGTAAGTCTCTTTGATCTTCCGTATTTGGGCATTGCTGCGAGAACACAGAATCTCAATCAGTGTCTCCTCATCGGTGCCGGCGCCTTCCATGGCCCATCGAAGCTCCCTCGCGTCTAATTCATCCAACGTGCAACACATAGCCAAGACCACATCCTCAAAATGCCCAGTCAGCTCAGATTTGAGATCGGCGATCAAATCTTTCCCGAACATGGCCTTATATTTTTGTACGAGTTGAGCACGTTGATCAGCTGTTCGATGCCCCAGCACGTCAATAATAGCCTTCTCGTCCGTGCCCAATCCCTTCATGGCCTTGCGCAATTTCTCACAGTCTTCCTCTGGTTTAAAATAGGGGTATGGCTTCAGCGTCGGGTTGAACTGAAACATGGACATCATTTGGAACGGCATTAAACATAGCGACTTTTGACAGCGTCGAGTTGACGCTGGTATGCATTCAGTTGTTCGAAAATTTCCGTTAGAGAAGGCGAAATTCCACTGTAAACGGAACTCGAGTGCTTGAAATCGGATAGGTTCAGATATCATTTTGCTGGTAATGTATGGTACTGCACAGTACCAAATAGCTCAGTAATCAGTTTGATCTGCTGTTCACGTTTGGAGTAGTTTAGACAAGTGACCATTAGTATATCGATCAGAAAAAGTACTGATATTGTTTGCCGCACGTAAGTGTTGAGCTGTGCATAGTTAGGATTTTCCCGTTCAAAGAACTGTTGAGAAAGAATTGTTATTCGGATGTTCGCCGAGTTTGGCAATTAGGTTGCAAACCTTCCACCATGAAACGAATTGACATCATCAATGCTTAAGTGTTCGTGCCTATAGGTTTGAGCTCAAACACATACGCACTGATGATGTCTTCTCGTTTGGTGCTGAAACGTTTTCAATCTAAATGCCAAACTTAGCAAACATCCGAATACCCAAGTCATCCTCCCGAGCTATGATCCGCTAGTCCCATCAACTAGAAAGAAAATGAACTGTTTGTGACCTCGGTGCCGTCTTGATAACGACTGAATTGTGATTTTTGTGTTCTCATTTAAGTTACCTAAATTTTCATCGTGCAACCGTTTGCAACAAACAACTGCAGAGATGCAGCAGTGTGCTCAAACACAAATCGTGTAACGTGAGTTTTGCGCGTACTCGTTTCAACTTCATACCAAGAAACCGTTCTTCCAGAATTCGTGTACAAAAAGTCCCTCACACGCGAGTTTTCCTCACTGTCCCACGACCTGCCTAGGCGTGGAGAGAAGGTGAGAGAAAAACTTTTAAAACTGAGGCTACTCCGGGGTTTATACGAAATGCTGGCTGTTGCACGATCATTCGAGCATGGAACAAAACAGAGTGTTTTTCGTGATGAAAAGGATCTCAAATTGGCACAAACAAAGCTGACAATCTTGGTAGATCAAACTATTCACTAAGTGCACCCCTACGCCATACATCTAGGAGATTACGACATTAGTTCATTACGAACGTTGACTGCCGGCTGAACACCAACCTACATAAGTTGCAATAAACGAATGGTGAAACAAGCAGACCAGACTGTGATTTATTGTCATCATTAGTTACATTTCTAATGTGGGTTCGAGTGATTGATATTGGGAAACGCTCACCTTGTTCAGATACCGTGATTGACAGGATTCCCGCAAGAACACAACACTGGTGATTCAACGGCATTGGGTGTTTGGCATTTTCACTCCTCCTCCTCCTCCTCCTACCCGATACGTAGATCAATATTAAACTAACATAGTTTGCAAACTCGGCTGTAACCCAATATCTCTCATTCAATGCGTTCATGAGGGCAATTACGACCTCTATCCAAATTAACTACAAGTTCTGTATTCCTATGCGATGCACCCGGACACTCTAGGCCACTAAATCGGGCAGATCTATCAATACCGTCATCGTCCGTCATATGCGATCGCATGATGCTCTGCGCGTCTTGAGCATTCCGTCGACAATGCCAACACCACAAGGGTTTTGTTCTCGAATGACACCACACCAAGTTTTCGCTTGTGTCTTTCTTCAACGCACTGGTTACGATGCAAAAACGAATCTCTGATATGTGTTTTGAAATGGTACAGCAAAAACTGGTCTTCCAGCCAACGAAATGCGTCCGGAAACAACCCAATTTCAGACTTGTCAGTACTCAGGTGGTCCGCTGAATGACATTGCCACGTAAACTCAAGGGCATAGTAAAATTAGACGCAAGCTTCTGGCTCCTATGAACAAGTCATGAATGCACAGTGCTCAAAGAAAACGTTTGACAATATACAATATTGATTAGTGAGTAAAAAGCCGCAGTTCATACAATACCCAAGTCTGACTCTACCGCCTGCACTCTTTTTTCAATAGTCGCTTCAGTTGCTAATACGAACTTGCTTGTCATGAACAACCGACCACAGCAAAACATCCGATGATTGCTGACACTCTACTCGGAGATTCGTTTCTCGCGGACCACATCGCACTTGGATCAATTTCTCAGGTTGTTACATTATTACAGACTACAAGCAGCGAGCAACAAAAAAAATGTTGGCATGTGACCAAGACCAACACGTGTCCAATCAAGACAGGACACATCAGACGGTGGTGCGAGAACGGAGAATAACTAATAAGCAGTTCGGCTGATGTGGTAATTTACAAGAGACCAAACTGCGAAAAATTCGGACTTCGGCTAAATCCAAGCCAACGACAGAAACAGCAGGCCCACACCAGCTGAGCTACAGAGTCATGCCGGAAACCGATGATAAGAGTCTTACACTTGGACACAATTACTCACACAGTCCACTTAATCCAATCTCCACGCTATTCAACTGTCGTCCCAGTGCTTGTAAGAATGCACAGGGTAGCACCAGAAGCAAGCGATTCAATTGCCTTGTCCTATGCCGGCGATTATGTGGTATCAACCAGTTCCAAGTGGAAGTTTGACAGTGACGTGGTTCACTATATGTGCTGTACAAAAAAGTGCAGTTTCCTTGTCAAAGCTCAATGATTTTGGACTCAACTTCAACTCTTTCCTGCACGCTACATGCCAACGAATTGCAAAATTTTCCTCTGTTCGATTGTCCATACCAGCCCACAATGTTACAGGTGCACTGAAAACCGAACCTGGATTACGGAGGAAAGACCGTTTACTAACTGAGTCAGATTGTGGGTGCACGACATCTTGGTGATACCAGTGTGACTGAACATCGAGGGTAGTCTCAGTGATCGATCACCTAAATGCGCGTCTCCTGTTTGGCTTTCGAATAGGGGAGGATGCTTCTAACTTCACATATAGGTCGCTGTTTCATACTGAGTAAAATGGATGTGTTAAATCCTTCCATTTGTAATACCTTAGCATAGTATAGGTGGTTACCACCCACAGACACAAAACAGAACGTCTTAGTTTGTGACTCACCCACACCATGGAATCAATACGACGTTGCACATGTACAAAATGATCTAACTCTATTGAATCGGTTCTTAGCATTAACACGTCGCTGACCAGAATGACTTGCATTCTGCTGAGTGCATACAGTTTCCGTTGTCTTAGAAGTATGTGTGGTTACTTCCGATCCAAGGATGGTCGTAAACAGAGTGAAGTGGTCATTCAAGATCCAACGTCGGTGCACAAGCAGCAGGTGTTACTGTGATGCGATTCCAGTCAAG